>JABUQX010052453.1:15000-22500 GCA_015478945.1 Trachelipus rathkii
TATATTATATATATTATATAATATTTAGTATATATATTATATAATATATATATTATATATATATATATATATATATAATTATATTATATTATATATATATATTTATATATATATATACTATATTTCAGCAGCTTTATCAGCCGCCCAAATGCTATCGACACTTACTGAGAGTTCAAAGGAGAATGCTGTCCTGAGAAAGCTAGCTGGTTTTCAAAAAGCACACAGCTAGCTTGCTTCAAGCCAATATGAAAACGAAAACACATTATAACTTTAAAAAACAGAAATGTATGTTTATAATACGTTGGTAATTAGTACTTCATTATCTATCGATTGATGTATCTTTCTCAGTTTTTCTACAAACCCTTAAACAACGTCCGTCTGGCACGTATATAAGGTTCGAGTTTTTATCTTCCCGCCAGTTAGGGGGGGAAAGTGCCCCCCCCCTGCCCCTGCCTACGCCTTATATATTAATATATATAGAATATTATATATATATAGTATATATATATTATATATTATATATATATATATATATATATATTATAATATATATTATTATTTTATATATATATATTATTATATTTATTATATATAATATAAATTTATAAATATTTATTTAAATTAATTTCACATATGGAGGAAATATTAATTAATTCAGAAATATAAACAATATGACAATCACTTAAACAATAATATACATGAGATATTTCAATGTTACCTTTTAAATCGAATAATATATGTGAACCTTTTCAATATGTTTAGAAAGGGAAAAAAAAGTTTGGAATAATTAAAAGAAATTAAAATAAAAGTTCGTTTAAAATTAATTTTTCGTTTTTTTAATGTATGATCCCTTGTTCATTTCGCTTTTCAATGCATTGTATTTCTTTGGGCTTGGAATTAAAAATTTAAATTAATACCTTAAAAATTAACATTGCTATTACTATAATAAATAATCATGGCAAGCAGTTACCAATCAACCACCAGTCATATGTATATGGGAGATTTATCTATATATATATACATATATATATATATATATATTTATATTTATATATATATATATATATATATATATTATATATAATATATATATATATATATATATATTATATATATTATATATATTATATATATTATATATATAAATATATACTATTTCCCATGTAGGCATTCGCGCCTGTCTGTTGGACATCATTTTTCTTTCCTTCTGGCCCTTGAAACTCTTGATCCTTAGCATCATGCTAAAAAATGTCCTTGCGCAATGGTTTCTGTGATGCCAGTCTTGAGTTAATACACTAGGTAGGGTTTCACTCTTTTCAGTGGAATTACTCCTTCCTTTGGACTTGAAACTCGTTCATTTTAGATCTCTAAAAACCAGAAGATGTGTTTTTAGGCGCAGTAGTTTTAATGCTGGTCCAGGGGTTCTTTCAAGCAAAAAAGTAAAAGGACCGGGTTGCTAGCCCTGTCCGCCTAAAAACTATGCGGAAGAAGAAAGTCTGCCTTATGCTCACTGTGTATCGAGTACCATCCACTCTTTCTAATATTAGACAAATCAAACTACTTCAAAGGTCAATATATATATTATATACCTATATATATATATATATATATATATATATTATATATAATATTATTATAATATATATTTATATATATATATTTATATATATATTATATATATTATATTTTAATAATATTAATATTATATATATTATATATTATATTATATATGGTATGCAAAAAAAATACGCCCCATGTTAAGTTCAGCCAATTTTTTTTTAAATCTACGTTAGTTCGGAATAAGTGGTTAGCTCTATTGTGCACTGGCGTGTTTATGTTTTTTTTTACAATGCAGAGTGAAATAAATTAAATATAAAAAAATTACATTATTAACATAGTCCAAGTAAAGGTTATGTTAGGGTTTAGTTGTTATTACAAAAGAATTAACTATATAGTTAAGTAAAGGTTTGAGTTTGTGAGTTTTCATAGATTTGAATTTTTTTTTTTTTACTAAAAATTTTTTTTATAGCGTGGAGCTGCTTTAATTAATAATAGTTTACAATTTGACTAGCATTTTCAACTTCAATTTATGACAAGTGTTCAGAATTCATACAATCGATAATGTATATGGAGGTGGAGGGGATAAATCATCATTGATCCATCTTAATATAATATATATAATATATATATATATTATATATATATAATATATATATATATATATTATATATATTATATAATATATATATATATATATATTATAATTTATATATATATATATATATATTATATTATTAATATATATATATATATTATATATATATATATATTTAATTATATAAGCGTGTCTATCTTTTTAAGAATATTGCACCGTAATTTTTTTCTTCTTTCGTTACCGACAGAATTCCCTCTCCACACTCTATAATAATAGCACATCTGAATTATAATATATATTATATATAATATATATATTATATATATATATATATATATTATATATATTTTATATATTAATATATTTATATTATATATATATATATATATATATATTTATGAATGGTAAGACTTAATAAACGCAAAAGAGCGAAGAAATTAAGATACTTTTAAGAAAAGTTTATTTAAATAAAAATGTAGATAAATATTTATTAAATATAAAAATCTTCTTTTCAATTAATAAAAATTTGATTAACATTAATAACTATTAAATAATAAACTAGCGTTTAACCTACGTCTGGCAACGATTTTATAGCAATTGTATTTTATGTCTGAGTAAATTGTGCAGAAATTTCCTTTCAGGGGATGATCCAATATTTTGCTCGTGCGTAGCCTAATTTTACGCCCCCAAAAAATGGACATAAAATTCGGAATTTTCAGCCGATTTTCAATATATACACCAAACTGTAGCTTTTTTGCCTCTAAACCGTTGTTTTTCCGTGATTTTTCTGTGACTGATAGTCATTCTTTCAGAATTTTCAATTTTTCAAAATCCATGTTTTTGACTATTTTCATTCATATCAACTTTCAGATTTTTTTGCGAAATGACTTCAAACTTGAAATATGCATATATGTTTCCATTACCTACAATAAGTACGTAGAACATTTTCGAATTTTTTAGTTTTGTGCTCAGCGTTGTCCAATTTCCAAACCCATTTTTGAGAAATTTGAAAAGTGAAAAATTGACATATTTTTTTTCCTACTCATCCGATCAACATCACATTTTCAGGGCTTGTATAGTCGGGCAAGATTCATCTTTTTTACTTAGATAATTTCTTTGTATAATGCAATAGGTTTGGATTTGTTTTTTTGGAACAAATTTTTAAATTTTTCTATTGAGTATACAAAAAATTATTTAAGTAAAAAAGATGCATCTTGCCTGACTATACAAGCCCTGAAAATGTGATGTTGATTGGATGTGTAGAAAAAAAAATATGTCAATTTTTCACTTTTCAAATTAAAAAAAAATGAGTGTTTGGAAATTGGACACGCTGAGCCAAAACTAAAAATTCGAATGTTCTACATTACTTTTGTACGTATGGACCCATCTATGCATATTTCAAAATTGAAGTCATTTCGAAAAAAACTCTGAAATGATATGAAATAGCAAAAACATGATTTTGAAAAATTGGAAAATTCTGAAGAATGACTACAGTCACAGAAACCCAGAACAACTTATAGAGGGCAAAAAAAGCGAAAATTTTGGTGTTTAAAATAGACAAAGTGGTGAACATTCCGAATTTTATGTCCATTTTTACGGGGGAAGGGGAAAATGGGGCCAGCCCCACCCCAGCCAAAGATTGAGCATCCCCATTCAGTTGGCGGCTACTACCGGAGAGGAAGGATGGTGTTTTTAATTCTTTTTAAGAAAATGTTATGATACAAATGATTATAATTTTAGTAGAAAAAATAAATAAAAAATTAATAGAAGATACTAAATAATCATTATAGCCAAATATTAATATTATTAGAAATTAGTTTAAATTATTAAAATACATTCATACCTATGTTATATTATATATTATAATTACCCTATAATATATATATATATATATTATATATATATTATATATATATATATATATTATATATATATTTTATATTATATAATTATAATTAATGTTCTTGCTCTAGCTTAGGTTTAGGTTAACTTACGTACAATAAAGTACTACAGGACCTAACCTAACCTATCCTTAGCTAACCAACCTAACCTAATTTAATATACGAAAAACTTAAAAGTTGGCATCTGCTTTCGACTCATCCTCTGGTGTTTTTTATTATTATTATTATATATTATTATTAAAAATTATATATATATATATATTATATATACTATATTATAATATATTATATATTATATATTAATATATTATATATATATATTATATATATATAATGCTTACACGTGTGTCAGTAGTCAGTTTTTGGTTTCCGTACAATCGTTTCCGTAAAAAACTTGTCTTACAAGTCTGCTGCAAGACAAATTATTTGTTTCCGCTTTTCCCTATTCACCATATAATATATATATATATATATATAATATAGTTATATAATATATATATAATAAAATAAAATTCAATAAATATTTGTAGCTTTTTAAATAAAAATATATATATATAACTAGAAAGAAATGATATATTATATTATCTTATATGTTTAGAAAGAAATTATTGATGTTTAATTTTTTTTTATATTATATACTATTATATATAATATACTATATATATATATATAATATTATTATATATATATTTTATAGATTCTTTATATATTCTATTATATTTTTTCAAATATATATATATATAATATCAGTATTTATTCAAAAAATTTCATTCAAACAATATATATATTTATATATATATATTATTATATTATATATTATATATTATATATATATTATATACTTTATATATATTACTATATTATTATATATATATAATATATTATTATTATATATATATATAATAATATATATATATAATATATATATATTATATTATTATATATATATACTTATAATTAATATATTATATAGTATATTATATATATATATATATATATATATATATATAGTACTCGTCAAAATTAACGCACACAAGGGTACGTCGCGAAGGAAGGGTAGAAAAGGTTGAAGACGCAAAGACACTTTATTGGACAATAATAATAAACATGGTGGATTCCTCCGAACCGTGGTTGATAGGGATGAGGCACAGGTGAAGGCCAAAGGGTCTCGTAACAAAGGTTCGGAGGTTCGGGCTGGAACACAAAAATCGTTGTAGCTCGGCGACGCGGCGGGGGTGTTGGGTCTGTCTTAATCCTGTTGAAAAGCCTCTGGCCTCGGCATGATGCCATGACCACCGTTCCTGGCATGTTATCGATGAGGTGGGCGAATGTCCTGAAAAATTATTTTAATCGGCCATTTACGACGTGCATTGACCTGCGCAGGTCCGGGGGGTCCATTGAGTGGGATTTTGCAGCTGTCGGAATCCGACGTTTCAGGAATATCCCACAAAAATGTTCAATTGTTGTTAAGGTCGGCGTATATTACTGGTCACTCAACGCCGTAATTTGAACCGTCCGTAGGTAGTCGTTCAACACTTGGGTCTTTGTTGTGGTCTTGCAAATTTCATGAAATTAAGATGAAGAGTCACCATGTAGAGGCATATGGTACCTACGACATATGATTCGAGGATGTCTGTGATATACCTTACGGTGTAAGGTGCCTCCATCGAAGATGTTGCAACTCCTTAGGCCCCGATAAAGAGATGCCTCCCAAACATACCGACCCACCTCAACGTGGCACTGCAGAACATTGCATTGAACAGAAGCCTCTCCATCAATGTCGGATACTCTAGCACGTCTGTCCCGAAGGCGTACCAAAGAACACTCTCGATCTCCGTACAAGGCCACTTTTTGCCAATCGCGTGCTCCATGAGTGGTTCCGGGGAAATTCCAAGTCGCCCCCTTTGATGTGCCGTAGCGTGTGCTTAGTGACTATGGCGCCTCGGGCGGTAATTATTATGTTCCGCAAGGCGGTCGACCGCACTGCGATATGTCACTCACCTGGATCGCATGTACCTATCCCCAGCTGTGTCTGCAAATGTCGTGCCGTTGTCGTGGCGGTCTTCCGTAATGCACGCGACGTATAAATCGATTCTTCCCACGGAGTCATGCCTGGGCCTACCTTGTCTTCGCCGAGCGAATATGTATGAGTTTCCTGGTACCGTTGGACCACCGTGCAATCGTTTGTGTGCGCTAACCGACCCGATCGACAAGTGCCCGATACTATGTCTTCGGTGTGGGTGTTTTTACTGCACGCATGATCTATTGAACAGTGACGCACTTCCTCTCCATGTTATCGAAGTTGCTTCGATCGTGAATTATCCCTCGTCGATTATACCGACATACCTACCCCCACCTCTTCAGGTCTAGTTAACGTGGTCTTATGTGTCTTCCTAAATTTTATCGCGGTTACGGCCCCAATACTGCAGCGAATTTTCTGCGGGGGTGGTTACATAGTTACACTTATGCTGTCGTCTGTGTTGGTGGGGTTTCATAGGGTTAGGGGCCTCTGCCGTCCAGCGAAAGGCATTTACCCTGGATGACATGCGTATATTTTTTGGCAGAGTAGTATATATATAAATACTTATATATATATATAATAATTATAATTTTAATTATAATTTATTATTAATTTTAATTATTATAAAAATTATTTTATTATATATATATATATATATATTTATATATATATTATATAGTATAATCCTTTACTTGGTACCTCCCGCCCAACGCCCCACTCCTGCGAAGAAGCGGGCGTTGGGGTATATGTGACACAACAATGGACCGAGCCATGGATTCGTCGAGAGATAGAGAGTATCGAAATTGCGTCTGTTGTATCGTAGGTATCGCAGCAGTTTACTAGAATATATGTTATGTCGTCATTGTTAGGAAGTTGACATCTTTGACAGTGGGGTTGGTTCATTATGAAATCGCAAATTTATATTCTGCTTAAACGAGCGAAAAAGGGCGATAGCCATTTACTATGATCTATTGATGGTCCAGGTTAGATTCTTGGAGCAAATTTGGGGGTGCGAAGCGCTTTTAGTAAGGTGTTGCTTCGGTTATTCGGAGACCCGCTTTTTGTGTTAATTTTTTGTTGATGTGGTTTGATAAGAGTGGCTGCGTGGCGGCGGGGAAGGAAGAAGTAGTTGTATTGTTAAGTGGACGGTTGTTGTTATGTTCGACTGTAGGGGATGGTCTGTATGAGAGTGATCTGCTGTTTAAACTGGCAGCTGATCATATTCAAGATTGATCCTTATGGAATTTTTAATTCTATTTGAAATGATGAATGGGTGTGGATGGGAAGGTAACCTTGTTACTTAATCAGAGAGTTCTTAATTGAACGCTCTCAAGTTATTGAATGTTGGTTCTGAGCAATTTAAACGCCAGTGTGGCGGCTGCTAGTTCAAGATTGGACGAAGGTTATTTTCTGTTATTCAAAAG
>JABUQX010052453.1:25000-28484 GCA_015478945.1 Trachelipus rathkii
TATATATATATTATATTTAATATTATATAATACTATATATATATTATATATATTATATATATATATTATATATTTATATATATTATATATATATATATATTATTATATATATATATTATATATATATATTTATATATAATTCACTTTCTTCCAATTTTAAAATAATTTCTCTTTGAAATTCCTTTCCTATCTTACTGATTTTGGTTCCGCCCTTAGGAACATACGGGGAGACTTGCAGTGGGCGTTGACATACCAAGCATCTTGACCGGGCTATGGCACGCGTCCATTGCTATCCAAGCTTCCCTCCTTTTGGGTTTCCTCCTTCTTTTGCTTACTTATGTCTAGTTTTCTTTCCAATCGCTCAATATCGGGTGTTGTTGATGGGGCGACTTTTCTTCCTTTTTCTGTCAATAGTGGTGTTCCTTCTTCGTTCTGTTTATCTCCTACTTTATTCCTCTTCATTAATGATCTTCTCACATTGCAATCTAACTACTCATATGCCGATGATCGACCCTTCATTCTTCAACTCATTTCAATTTTGCTCTTTCTTTTATTCTAGAATTGCCTCTCGTTTAATCTTTTTCGATTCTATTCTCGCTGATCTGGATAGAATTCCGGGTGGGTGGTCTGAACCTTGTGAAATTCAATTCTTTAAAAACTTTTCAACTTCTACACATTCCCTTTCTAAGACACCTTCTAATTCTCCTATCTCTTTTGACGGTCTCTCGTCTCTCCTGCTTGACAATATAAACCCCTTGGCCATTAAAACATAAAAACAAAAAAGGTCTTGGAAACCTACAGTCACAACGGTTGCTAAGGCCCAGGCCTCAAAGAAACTGGGCAGTTCTGTTTAGACTGCGAGACTTTCTTTTCCTCTTCACAGTTACTCCAGTTTTACAAGGGCCTCATCCGCCTTGAATACTGCTCTCATATTTGGGGGGGGCTCTGGTTTCACCGCTTTTTGGATAGGGTCGAGTCAAGGCAAAAAGACTTATAACTGTTCCCTGTTCATTCTAACAACTTGACCCTCTATCTTTGCGGTCGCGATGTTGGTGCTTTATCTCTTTTCGTATAGGGTTACCGTAATAGCGGCTGGTCGTCGATGATGATCACTCGCGTGCCACCACGTTTGGATGCGCCCGTGGCAACAAGGTGGTGCTGGTTGGCACAGGATCACGTTGTAGCACAATCCGACGTAGTTCCGCTCCGCTGCCGACCTACTTTCCTGCCACCTCTGTTCCGTGGAATTCTCTTCCATCTTCTCGTGTTTTCTACTCAATTAATCTCTCACTTTAAAGCCGGTCTGTCTCTCATCTGCGTAATTTGCGTTTGTTGAATTTTTGTTGATTTTGACACCCCCTCCTTGAATAGGGCTTTGCCCGTGAGCGGTGGTGATAACTGTAAAAAAAAAAAATATGTAATCTAACTTTTTCAAAACAAGTGTTTCTTAAAAATAAATCTTCTTCAATAAAATCCTCCTATAACGATGTCTTTAGATCCGATTTTATTATTTTTAAAGCAGATAATAAGTGTGTGCAATGTTAACGTCATCGGAACATAGGGTTATCATAGTTTTATCAATTTCATTCTGAAAACGCTAATTACTTCTTCGTTTTGACATTCAATGAAAGTACAGTATCACATTTAAGCCTCCAGTTACTCATCCTCATGGCCCTTATTTAATTTTTTAATCGTACAGATCATGTTTTCAGTTCTCCGTAACAAAGCTAATAACTTGCCTCTTATTATTTTGAATTCTTTTAAAACTTAAATAACAGTTCTTGGAATATATTAGCTGAACATGTTTGCTCATATTGTTATCTCTTACTGATAGCGTTTTGGTAATAGTTTTTATCTTCGTCCACATATGTAATATTAATGGCAAAATAATTTACCTTTGCTTTGGCAAGCATCCATTTTCTAATGCCAAGCATCCCTTTAGGCCAGTTTTAAGTTTATTTTTTTGCTTATCGGCTTCTTCTAGAACTATTTTAAAAATTTTTCCAGTTTAAAGGGACTGTCTCAGTTTCGAAACCATGCCTCCACACAGTGCTTTAATCCAGGTCTTGCCAAAAAAACATATCGGCGCTCTTATCATTTATCACCATTATTAATCAATAGTATTTTAAATTTTTCACTTGACATAGACAGAACAAGTTTTTGACCATTGAAAAAAAGTATCACTTTTAGTTCGAGTTTTTTGAAAAAATAGAGGCTTATCCTGAACAGGCCTTTTGCTTCACCTTCTTTTCAACAATTGCAGCAATGTCTGGATGAGAGCGTTTTAAATGTCTCATTAATTTAAGGATTCAGTAGATGTATTATGACCCCATAGTAACTGGTGGTCTGACAAACTCTTTAAGATGATCGACTGACCTGTTTCCCATCAAAGTATTAACTATTTCTATTGCCAAATGTAAGACTTTTATTTCAGAGCGAATAAATATCAGTACATTGAGTGCTTTCGATTTGGTTTAGTTGAACATAATTTTTCTTAAGGATTTAAACTAATTAATTAAATTGTCTATAAATATAGAGATAGAACCCTTTGTTTATTAATGATAATAAATATACAAGCAAATTTCTGAAAAAGAGAATATATATATATTTTATATATATATATATATATTTTTATAGTATATATATATATATATATATATATTTTATATATATTATTAATATATATATATTATATATATATTTTTATATATATATATATATTATATATCTGTTAGTAACAAAATTAATAATTACTTAATTTTTGTACTTGCGGAGCCGGAGCCGGAACCGCGTCTTTTTAAGCGGTTCCGGCTCCAGGTCCCTCTAAAATTTCGGCTCGACTCCGGCTCCAAGGCCCCGAAGATTTTGGCTCCGGTCCAGGCTCTCAAAAATTTTGACTCCGGCTCCACCCAAACCTTGCGGCTACCACGTCTCGGATCCGACTCCGACATACGGCTCCGGCTTCCGCCTTGGGGTGTAATGATTAGTAATTGTTTGTGTGTGGTCAGTTATAGCTGGATGATTTCTAGTCAGTGGCTAGACTCTGTCGGAAGAAACTAAAGCTCTTAGCACGATTTAGGTAAGTCTGAGTATGATTTGTAGCGATAGGTACTGAGAGGTGTGATACGGTTATGGTCATTGTTGTCATCTGTAAAGGTTTTAAGTTTTGAATTGGGAGGTCCTGTTTAAAAATTTACCGGTGTGACCGAACCGGTGCCTGAGCTGGGCGGATCTGCCGAAGGTGAGGTCATCATCAAAGTATTGACATGCCTTACTTTGGGAAGTAAGTATTCTTTCAGAGTTAAATGGTGGATTTCATTTTAGCTCATCGGGGTCAGTGAGGTAATAAACATCTGGTTTACAATCGGATAAGGGTTCAAACCACAAGGACATTATATATATATATTTTATATATAATTATATTACTATAAATAATATATATTATATATATAATCTTATATTATATATATATATTCTTCTCTCT
>JABUQX010052454.1:0-18355 GCA_015478945.1 Trachelipus rathkii
GATTAATTAACGATCATTTACGTGTTTATTATTAATACTCTTATAAGTTAATTTTATGATCTCTAAAACATTACGCGATAAGAATTTGTTTTACCTAGTCAAATAATATTTGTATAAGTGGTGCCAGATGTGAAGAGACTTTAGCCAAAGCACTTTGGCATAGCTTAATATAAATAAAAATATTAATAAAAGCGCTAATATAGAAGCTGTATTATATAGTTATAAACACAGAAAATGTGCTTCATTTAAATCACTTTTTTCCCACACATTTTGGAAACCTTTTTTTTATTCTAATTTAATAATTTTTACAATGAGGTTTTATGTATTAATTATTATATATATAGACATGAAATATATATAGCTATATATCCTCTCTAATTTTATTAAAATACCATTACTATAGTAGATACAACGGCAGATATTATTATATATCATATATTTATAGTATATATAATATATATATATATATTATACTATTATACCCATTAGTGCTATATATATATATATATATATATATATTATATAGTGAGAGAGATATTAATATATATACTATATATATAATATATATATATAGAGAGATAGTATATAATATATATACGCAGTATATATATATATATATATATATATATATATATATATTATAAATATATTATACATTATATTATATATAATATATATAATATATATATATATATATATATATATATATATATATATCAGCCCATTAGTAGCTATATATATATAATATATAATATATATATAATATATATATAATATATATATATATGAGTATATATATATATTTATATTATAATATATAATATATATATATATATATATAATATATATATATATATCATGGCTTGTATAGGGCTCGAGTCCGAACGGGGAAACATATTGGGGGGACGTTTTCCATACCCCGTAGGAGAGGGGCGGAGAAACCCAAATACCAAAAGAGCGGGGGTTCCGGAGACCCTCCCCGGAGGGGGGGAAATAGTCCTACCCTGTCCGTTCCCCGGAAGGCCGAGAGCCCCGAACTCCTGTCATCGGGGTGGCGGTCTAAACCCTTGGGTACCCAGGTGGTGAGTTTTTTTTTTACAAAAAAGGCATTTTTTTTAAACTAATGGGTACCGCAAAGGTACCCTTGGGGTACCCATTAGTGTCGCGTCGCCTTCCGGGAACGACAGCGGTTAGGGAGGTATTTCCCCCCCTCCGGGGAGGGTCTCCCGAATGGAACCCCCGCTCTTTGGTAATTGGGTGTCGCGGGGTTCCTTCGCCCTCCCCTACGGAGTATGGAAAACGTCCCCCCATCTGTATCCCCATCGGCTCGAGCCCCCCTATAAAGCCGTGATATATATATATTATATATATATATTAATATATATATATAATTATATATATATATATATATATATAAGTATATATATAATAACTAATGGGCTGATATATATATATATAATATTATAATATTTATATATAATATTATATATATTAATATATATATAATATAGTATAGGTATATATATATAGATATATATATATATATATATAGTATATATATATATATATCACTAATGGCGATATATATAATATATATATATATATATATATATATATATATTATATATATATATATATAATATATAATTATAATATATATTATATATATATATATATATATTATCCAAAAACCGTTAAAAATTATTAAACTGATAAAATATGCTTAAATTTTTTGGAAATATATATTACTGAATAGATTTCTGTTTTACTATTTCGCTTTTACAACTAATGGTTTCTGTGGTCATAGTCTACCTTGCCTCGCGCATTCTAAATTCACTAAAATCGTAAATTGCGATAAAACGAAATTTCGCACAGTTCTAGTATAAGAAAACCTTATGTGAATATTGTAAACTTTGAGAGTTTGTATCTTTTTTTCCTAAAGACCGACAAATAATTTTTTTTTTATTCTTCATTACTATTTTTTTAGAGTCTATGCTGTGATTTTTATAAAAAATCTGTTTAGAGGCAGTTATTGGAAATAATTACCCCTAACTTAATGTAGGTTTTGTCATCTGTATATACTCGTGCAATGGCGCTTATTATTTCATGGTGAACCTTGTACTCTTTTAGAACTTTTATCAGTGATTCTCTACTTACTGAGTCAAAAGCCTTTTTGAAGTCAATAGAAACTACAATTAATGGTAGGTGTCTTAATATTAATATATATATGAAACAATAATGGCCCCAGCACTGAACCCTGGTGGAAACACCACTTTCACTATTTCCCATGATGATTTATTCCATTTAGTTTAACACAACTGTTTTCTATTTCGCACACCACTCTTTAATCCCAAACCATGGTACGCACTCCACCTATACCACATTGCAAATAACTTTTTCATCAGCCTTATGTGGGAACCTTATCAAAAGCTTTACTAAAGTCTAAATATACAATATCAACTGGATCTCCTCGGTCAATGCAGTCAGTAATGTATTCCATAAATTCTAAAAGGTTTGTCTGACATGACCTACCCTTTCTGAAACCGTGCTGGGAATCATACAATACCTTCTTACTCTTCTAAATTTTCTTCTATAATACCTTTTCTTAACTTTCCACCCCTTCTTCACCCCTTTGGGTGCAGGTTGAGTCAAATCCCCCTCCGTAATAGGCACAACATATGCCATCTTCCTATCATATGGGAAAGGATGGTGGCCTGTCGGCCATCCTCACACCGGGATGACTCCCCCCATCAACTCCTCATCCGAGAAGAGGGCGTCCTCCATCACCGGAGAAAAAGCCGGAAGGTCTAGGCCATTCGCCCAACCCTACTATAGTAAAAAAAAATTGACCAAAAAAGAACAAATGTAGGTATAAATAAAAACAGTATATAAATAAATAAACAAAAATAAATGAATAGTCCCACCCCGATAAATGGTAATGAAAAAATGAAAATGTACAAATTAATGCTACTAAGCAAACTCTCACTAGGCAACAGCGATAGTCACATGAATCCTCGACTGTTCCCCTAGTGCAAAAGAAAGTAAAATATAGGCTAATATCATAAGCATGAGAAACCAAGATCGTGAACTACAACCGTTCGGCAAGGCCCAATAGATTGATATTTTTTTTTTTTTTTTTTTTTTTTTTTTTTTTTGAGAGCGGACCTCACTAACGAAGGACATATGCCGTCCCTCTAGGCAGACAAAATACTGCCCTTCAAGCTGTCACGAGCTCAAGGCATGCGCCTGTTTTGGACATTGTGTATACTATGTAAGTTATTGACAAGCCCTAGGGTGTTTTGTGGATTTGTATGAACATGTTGTTTGGTGATTGGTTCTATTGGCTTGACCGGGACAGTCTCGATAGTCTTATGTCGCTTCTTACTGTCCTTTTAACTGCGTTTCCCAAGCCCGACTGCAAGCCCGGGCGGCACACAGGCGCACAACGCATCGTTTCCCGAGCCCGTTTGGCGCACTTCTACGTCCACGTAAACGTCACAGTCAGGCACCAGTTGTTAAATCCTCGATTTCGGGAATTAATAAACGGGGCAGCGCGGAAGGATACTTTGTTTGCAAACAATTTCTTTACAAAACATGTGTCGGAAATGGCTTGCCAAAAGTTTTTTAATATTTTAGTTAACTTTTATATTAATGATACTAATATATCGTATCATTTCATAAATAGATACATAGAGTAACTGCAAAGCTTAAAAACTCTTAACAAGAGATGTAGTTCGGGGTGGAGTTTTGACATTGTCAGCTTGATCACGACGAGGGCCACTGCAATCAACGTGGAGCGGTAATTTTATACCAGGTACTGCAAATTTCCTGTTTTCTCTGATTGTGTTATTGTACTATTTAAACTACGCTTGTGACGAAATCAGTGCGAATTTAGTGAGTTATTGCCCCTTAAAAAAGGAGTACTGATTGTGGTCTATGGAGACATGAACAAGTTCCGCCGGGTCTTATCGGGAAACGCAGCTTTAATTTTCCCCTTTAAATATTAGTTTCTAAAAAAAACACCTTTGAGACGTTGAGAGCCTCGGAATAGAGAGATTCGAATTTGCGTCAAAAATTGAAGTAAAAGGAAAATCGTTTGTTAAATAGAGAATATATGGGTACAAGAGCATAATTTCCACTTTACTTGAGCTATGATTTTGACTCAAAAATGAATTCATGTATGACTTTATAGCATAAACTAGATGAGAGTGATTAAACAAGGATTTTAATTTAAAACGCTCTATCGCTGCAACTCCCGCTTCGGAGCAGTTAGTAATTAAAGCCAAATCTATTTAATTAATGTAACTAATATTATTTAGTAAAAAATTAAGGCAAGATCAATTTATATTAAAGGGTTTCTGTACCATAAGAAATGCTGGTCTTCCTTCGAGTATAATTTAAGAGTTGAATTTTCCTCTAATTAAGGACCTTCGTTTGCAAAAGACTAGGCTGATGAAGTCACTTTTATTACAAGAACATATAAGTTTAATAGGGTGTAAATTAACATTAGTAAGAATATTGACTTTTTTACTATTTTAATTTACTCTAAGAGTAACGAAAATCTATCTCCTTGTTACTTTCTCATTTAAGTATGATCAATATGACGATTCTGGAAACGTGTGTCCACTGTGTTTTTTATAAATGAGAATTTGAGATTGATCTACAAGAAGGTTAACTAGCTATATGGTGTGCTAAATTTAGGTATACTTATACGATTTTTTCTAGTAAAGCGATGATTGTAGTTATTCTATGGTACCATATATAGATTAGATATAGGTTATGTTAACGAGATTATTTTCTTGAGTCGTGTGAGACATGAGAGATGACAAATGCCTTATGTGCAAATACGTATTTTATGCCTTCCTTATCTCTATTGTATAGCAGATTATGTTCGCCCTGTCACGCTCACGACACATGATGCATAGAATACTTGAGGGTTCTTTATATTTTCAATCTGTGTGAGTGTGTGATGAGGTAAGGTTTTATATAAAAGAAAATTAGTGTGGTGAGCATCAAAATCGGTCAGTATTAACGATACATGAAGGATTATGGTATATGTGTAAAATATAGCGTAGGATCACACATTACTTCCTTGTGCGAGTGCTCAAATATGTAACATAGGAGAAGTCACAATTAGAGCTCAAAATTAGAGTTTCGGAAAACATGTACAAGAGCTACAGAAAGAAATCACGAATATAATAGTAGGATATATAGCTTTGCACTAGTGAGGTACATGATAGTGTCGTTTCAATCTAGTGTGAAAAATTCACACTCGCTGCTATTATATAAAGTTTTATTGTTTATTGTCATATATATATCAGATATATCACTTACTATAGCATTAAAATCTCTTTTCTCTGTTCATCCGTGTGTCGGTGAGTCGATTAGTGAGATGAAATATTTTTAATTAGAACAGGAGAGATATATATTTATGATGAAGGACAATGAGTAACTAACGGATTAACTTCCTACTGAATGGAGAACTGATGATAGTTACTGTCATTTTATATTCTCTAGTGACGATTTTTCAATGAGGGTTGTACGAACTTAATATCATTTAGACATAACTGAAAATGATTTCATGGTTTTCTTTCACACTACTATTTGTATAGATTATTGTGGAAATGGATCTTCGCTAGGGTTATGAAGATAAGTTCTATATTTACTTTTTTAAATATTTTTATTACTTGGTATAGTATAATAACAACTGGAAACATGAAATTTTCTTGGACGAGTGTAGGATATTCAGGTGCAGATTGTATATTATTCAATAGAGAATTGTGCTGATTCAAAAAGGTAAGTTCATGCATGTGAGATTTGTTGGTCATATATCACATTACGCATTTTATGTGCGATCTTTTGTTGTGTTAACATCAGAATTTGTTACACATTTTAATTTGACTATATTATACGTTTTATATCCAAGTAGGGTCAATGCCACAAATTTGGGAATTTTATATTTAAATATTTTTTAAATACTTATGAGTAGATACAGATACCTATATTAAAAGATTATGCTGTATTTAATCAGTCACTTGTAAGTATTAACTCATATCTATAAAGGTTTTTGATCCTTTAAATATCTTTTTACCCGTAACTTTAGGGAGTCGGTTATTGATTAGGAAATTAAGGCAACTGGGTCTCATTTGGATGAAAAGGTTCCTTCTGATGTTTTAGTTTCTTGGTCCTCTCTTTGTTCAGATTTAAATAAATTGCATAATATTGAAATTGAAAGGTGTGCTTCTCACATTCTTCCACAAACTCTTTATTCATATTTTGTAATGCTTCAACATCTTGTTATGTTTTTGCAGTTTATAGTATAGGTCAAGGTTCAACTTTAGTTTTTTCAAAGGCCAAGGTGGCCCCCTCAAATATAGGGCTTTGCCCTCTTTGGAGTTGTTGTCTGTTTTCTTATTTTTCAAGTGTATCAAATCAATATTATCAGAATTTCCTAATGTTCAGTTCAAAAGCATAAAAGTGTTTGTAGACGCTTAAATTGTTCTTACATGGCTCCTGTCCGGAAGAGTAAAAAAATAAAATTATTTTTGTAAACAATAGCCTCAAAGAAATTTTCCAAATCAAAAAACAAGTTGAACAAGAGTACAGGGTATCCATTTCTTATTCTTATATAAATACTGCTGAAAACCCATCAGATCTGATTACCAGAAGTGTTACAACTTCTACTTTTCTTTTAAAATTACCTTTATGGCTCAAGGGTCCTTCTTGAATTCTTCAAGATCAGTCTCAATGGCCTGTTAGTAAACTTATATGTATATCTGAAGCCAATAAGGAAAAGACTTTGCAATGTCACACGACTGTGGGTGCAACTCAGTCTTTGTTACCCAGTTACCCTTTAAGGATTACTCAAGTGTGCATAAGCTTTATTAGGTAACTTCAAAAATATTCAAATTCATTAGCATGAGTAAGGGGCTAGATGAAAATTGTGATGAG
This sequence comes from Trachelipus rathkii, assembly GCA_015478945.1. Taxonomy (NCBI): domain Eukaryota; kingdom Metazoa; phylum Arthropoda; class Malacostraca; order Isopoda; family Trachelipodidae; genus Trachelipus; species Trachelipus rathkii. The sequence continues at coordinate 6,952 of JABUQX010052454.1, forward strand.
AAAGTCCAACTCTATTGGTTAAAGAATAATGCATCAGCATTGTTTCCACTGTTTCTTTCAGGCAAACTTCGGGGCAGATTTCCCCAACTTTGACTTTTATTCTATCAATGGATTAGAATGAATGCATTAGATTTAATAAAATCAGATTAGAGCTAGCGAAATTCAAATTTATTTTGACTTTATTAAAACTAAATTTAAAAATATAAACATTATAAAATTAGAAATTAAGTATAAAACTAGAAATAGTGTAATTCAACTCGATTTTTACTTTACTAAAATACTAGATATAGTAAAATAAAATATATATGTTCTAGATATAGTAAAATCAAACATCTGTTCTGACTTCTAATACCAAATTTACAACTTTATCATTGAATTTTTAAGCGAAAAAAATAAATATAAATAATTAATATGAATATTAAATTAGAACATTAAATGAAATAGATGGAAGTATATGTAATTGAAATGATAAATGAAATAGATGGAAGTATTTATAATGAAGTAATAAATAAAATAGGTGGAAGCAAAGAATCATCATTTTATAGTCACACTATGATTAAGTGTCCACTATCATGATTCTGGCAAGACGGTAGAAATGTAGAGTGACAAGGCTCTGTTTATACAAGACGTTTGCTCATCACTTGAAGGCCAAGAAATTTTTTAGAATTATTTGGGATTAGTCTAGCTAACAACTTAGAGTATCATTTTTTAAATAACATTTTGAAACTAAGAGTTAGGTTATTTGTGCACTGAAGTACAACATTCTGCCACAAAAACTGGCCTATTGCGTAGGCCCTAGGTATTATAGCCTAGGTTTAACTATGGTGGACCTAAGCTAATTGTGTAGGCATAACCTTAGAAATATGTGTTAAAGAGATTTAGGGTGTGTTCAAAGGTAAAGATTTGAAAATTGTTTCCATTAAAGTGGTTAACTGGCATTTATTTCTAATTACAGAAACTAAGTATTTTTTATTAATGTATACTTAAAAAATAATGCTGGGAAAGCAAATTTGGAATAGTTGAGTTCAACAGATTCTAGAAAAATCAGTATTTCATAAAAATCAATGATGATTTGATATTCCTATAAGCAACGCTGCCAAATGTTGTTAATAAAAAATTGTTAAGTTTATGATATTTTTATAAGCAATATTATTTGTTGTTTTCATATATCATTTCTCTTTACATTCCAAAAATCAGTAAGGTTATGATGATTGGTTAAGTAGACAGATTTACTCTGTAAAATTAACAAAACTTATCATAACCTAAACTTAATGTATCCTAAAATGAATTTAAAAAAAAAAAAAAAAATTGGGTAGATTGATTAAATTTATATATGAGAGAGGTTTGGTACCACTGTTTTAGTACTTGGTAGTGGGAAACCATTCACCCTTTGAGTTCATGTAAATAGTGTATAAAACTAAAATATTATGTACCTAATTTTGCTGGGAATTTTTGAAGTTTTTTTTTTTTACAAATTTACATACACTTTAATATAATAATTTTAATAAAAATATAAAAAGTAAGGCTATAAAAATTTTAAATGATTAAATTTCTAGTTTTTATAAGGATATCACTCCATGCTTTTTTTTCTGATTTTGCATATATATATATATATATATATTAATTGTAATATTAACCAAATGAAATTAAGAGTCGAAAAGTTATTAAATATTCCATTTACTAGAGAATTTTTTTTATTATATATAGCCATTAAATTTATATAGAAACAATAGATAAAATAATTAAACTAATAATATATATATATATATATATAATATATATAATAAAATTATATATATAATAATATATAATTAATAATATATATATAAATAATATATATATATAAAATAGGCTATATTTTATAGATTAGTGTACTGTAACTTGCTGAGTAGTATTTCAAGAACCTCAAAAAAGCTCGTGTATTTTGATAACCTCGCAACGTTACTGATCACAAACGGTTAATATATTATACAGTATATATATATAAATATAAGCTGCGTTTCCCGAAGCCCGAGTGCAAAATCAACTCGGAACGCTTCAAATTGAAAAAAATTATATTAACCAATCAGAGAACAGAAAATTTGAGTACCTGGAAACGGTCGGGCGCGCCCCTCGGATCAGCTGATAATTGTAAACTAGGGATGGGATGGATACTGGATATCCATCTGGAAGTTAAAACCGGATACCCGGCATTCTGTTATATATATTATACAGATAAACACCACCGTTCACGGGCAGAGCCCTAATCTAGGAGGGGGTGTACTCTATTAACGTCCGAGCATTACAAAGCAAAGCCAAAGGAGAGAATTGCTCACATTCTCCCACCTGACCTGTTGCGAACCTGGGACCCTCACTTTGTTTGGAGAGTGCTCTACCACTGAGCTACCTGGCACTTTTAAATAAATAAATATAAAATACTAAAACAAAAAATATATACATATATACACATTAAATTATATAAAAATATATATACAATTATTATTATCATTATCATTATTACTATTATGCTAATTACTATATTTAACAAAATACATTATATTTCATTAATAATCTCTACTATTAACTATATTTTAATATTAATATTATTATCCTATACACTTTTTGATTAATATTATTACGCTATATACTATATTCACTGTATTTTAAATTATTTCCCACTATTCATTTATTATTATTATTTCTTTTTGCGGCAGATGGAGTTCACTTGAGTCGTAAAGGTGTTGGGCTTTTCAGCACCAGTTGGAGAGCTTGTAGCAAAAATAGTAAATTTGGGTGATGCGCTAAATCCAGGATTGAATAATACATATTGGTAAACTGTAATAGTGTGATATAAATAAAACTAGTGTGTTACAGGTTCAAATAATGATGTTAGCAATAAAAATAGCAGCATTTCGAATATCAAATGCTTTTACACAAATGCTTATAGCCTCAGAAAAAAAAAGATGAGCTGATTATTATGACCAATAAAGAGAATCTATACATATTTGCATAACTGAGCATGGGTTAATGAAAATTATATGAGACTCGTTCAGGAATAGAAAGTAGAGTGATATTACTTTATTTATACCAGCATAAGAAAGAAAGGTGGGGGTGTGGCGCTTTATATTAAAAGCAATATTCAATCTGTAGTTAAGACTGCACTGTAAAACTATCATGTATTGAATCAGTTACTAGGTAGATATCCTTAGTTTAAAATCATCATAGAATTAGGGCATTTATAACCTCTGCAGAGTCTAAGAATTAAGCGGAAATTGTGAAAGAAATTGAAAACAGGCAGCCCACGAGTAAAGAAAAAGTTAAGTCAAATGGTGAATTTTAATGTGTCCTGGCATTCAATGGATTCCTTGTCTAATATGGACTGTAGTTCTGTATTTATAAATGTATACTAGAAACTTTTTGAGCCAGAGGTCCAGGAACCCCACCAAGACACAATGCACAATATTAGAGCTAAAAACTAACATGAAAGTATGCTTATAAGATTAGAGTGAAGAGAATTTATACTTAGTACTCATAATAGTAATAGATTTAATATGAATGTGAAATCCGGGCCTTAAATGCAAGTAATTAAGGAACAAATCCTTGTATTTCCAAATGCGATTTTTACCAATCGACATGCTTATTATAATACTGGATTAAAGAAGTTAAAGATCCAAAACTGCTTTTTATCATTTGGGAACATTTTAAGCAAATTGCAATTAATACATTCAGTATGTTTTAAAATAAACCCTATTAGGGTGAGAGTAAATTTGGTGGAATAGAGAGATTAGAGATAAAATTAATGAAAACGTAGATGTTTTAAAATATTAAAACATATTTGGAAGATATTTAGAAAATTATAGGAAAAATGGAAATGAACTTAACCAGTCAAAAGAAAGGCAAAGAGAGAGGCAGAAATTAATTTAAAAGGAATTACAAGTCTATCTTCTTCATTTATCTTTTAATAATTTAAAATAAAGAATAGGACAATAGGTCCAATTTAAATTGATGAAAATTTAGAAAGTTCAGATAAGGAGTTGGTCAAAATTTTCAATGCTTATTTTGCTCAGTGTTTACTGAGGAAAGAAGACATAAGATATAGAGACAGTAAAAAAGCCACATGGCTATCGAGACTGTCCCAGTCAACCCACTACCCAAACATGCTCATGCAAATTCCCAAAGCACCCCTAGGGCTTGGCAATTTGTTGTAACTACAAACCCCAATTGGCTTAGTCAAAACTAATGATAGATTAAATATGATACCAAACCATCACATGCATAATAACTAAGTTATGGTCACACACCATCTAACTTTAATAACTACTATAACTAAAAACCCGCCAATTTGGCTCGTCCCTAATATATATATGATACCCAACCATCCAAAACATTAACCCTGTCTAAAAAATGTGGCAAATCGGTCACACTCACAATCCGTGGCCAGACTATTCCCAAAATTAACAACCCATTACTAAGCATGCTGTCTTATATCAAATGCATGCTTTCTTACTTAATTTTCTATATGACCCCTGTCACTGTGTCCAGTTCTACTATAAAAAAATTGATTAGCGTCTCTTGTATTATCAATAGATGTAAATATTTTGTAACTTGTATCATCCCTCTGAGAAATCGCCCTTCTACAGAAAACATTCCAACTTTCAGCCTCTCTTCATAGCTCTTACCTTCACAACCCAGAAATCATCCTTGTCTCTCTACGTTCTTCTAGCATAATTATCTAAGTCTTTCTTTAAATAAGGGCCCAAACTTCGCACAATACTATTACTGGCATAACATAGCTATTATTACAGTTTACTTATACTTCCTTCTCTTGTAAACAACATGCGAATTTATTATGCCCAGCATTCTTATTTTTGTAGCTATTTGTCTAGCTCCAAACACTGATTAGCTACTTTCAAATTAACGCTTATAATCACACCTAAAATCTTTTTTTTTTTTAGACTCAAGCCAATCCCCATTTCATATCGTAGTAAAACTTTTATTGAGTAACCTAGTGAAAACCTTACACTTTTACTATTAAAATTCATTTTTCCACTATCTGCCCACCCAAGAATTTATCAAGATCATTTGAATCTTTAGCATCCTTCACTATTCCTAACTGAGATGGCCACTTAGTATCATCTGCAAACTTAGAAACCTTGCATTTAAGTCCCGGTCTAAATCATTTATATATATGAGAACAATAGTGGCCCCACACGAACCCTGTGGGACACCACTCTCACTATTTCCCATGATGATTTATTCCCAGTTAGTTGTATACACAGTTTTCTATTCGCAACCACTCTTTAATCCAACCATTTGTACCCTCCATCTATACACATTGCATAACTTTTTCGATCACCTTATTTGGGAACCTTAATCAAAAGCTACAAAGTCTAAATATACAATATCAACTGGATCTCCTTTGTCGATGCAGTCAGTAATGTTCATAAATTCTAAAAGGTTGTCTGACATGATCTACCCTTTCGAAACCGTGCTGGGTCATACAATACCTTTTTATCTTCTAAATATTTCTCTAAATAACCTTTAAACTTTTCCAGAACCTTTACACCAGAGATGTTAGCTAACTGGCTATAATTTCCCAAATCTTTCCTTACTACCTGTCTTATAAATAGGCCACCAACAATGCCATTTTCCAGTCATCTGTACCTCACCAAATGTTAAGATCGCTTAAAAATCGAAATACAGGCCTTTGCAATCTGGTACTACCCTCTTTCAGAATCTACCATATATACATCAGTCCTGCACTTTTACTTGTCAATATATCTAATAAACGTTTATGTCTTTACAATCAAAATTCAAATTCTTTAAGTCTATTTCATGCATAACAAGAACTATTAGTCTCCAAACTATTATCTAATCTTCCTCAGTAAACACTGAAGCAAAATAATTCATTGAAAATTTACCATTTTCCTTATCTGAACTCACTAAATTTTGCATCAATTGCATCTACCAATTTCCTATTCTTACTTTTAAATTTTATAAAAGCTAAAAAACTTCTTCAGTAATCTTTTTACGATTCCTGCTTAAAATTAAGTTCTGCCCTCTCGTTGCCTTTTCTTATTATTGGTTAAGTTCATTTCTATTTTTCCTATAATTTCTAATCATCTTCCCTATTACACCTTTGAATATTTAAACATCTACGCTTTTCATTAATTTTCTCTCTATCTTCTATTCAACCAAACAGGTTTTCTCTTCCACCCTAATAGGTTTATCTTTAAAACATACTATCTGAATATCATTAAAACTTTGCTAAAATGTTCACACATGATAAACAGTTTTGGTCCTTTAAACCTCTCTATCCCAGTTTAGTCTGACTAAGCAGCCTCGAAATTTTATAAAATCCGCATTTCGAAAATCTAAGATCTTTCCTTATAAACTTGTAATTTGGCCCAGATATCACATTCAATTTAAATCTAATTATATTATGTCACTTTAAGTCTAAATTCTCCTCAACTCTAACTTCATCCACCATACTTCATCACTTAGTAATATTAAGTTAGTAGTGCATCGATCTTGTTTTTGACATCTGTCAAAATATCTAGAATAACCAATTTATGAAGCGAGAACTACTATGATCCCAAAATTAACAAGTAATCCCAATGAATGCCCGAAAATTAAAAATCACCCAGTATACTATAACCTTCTTACTGTGGCATGCTTCTCTATTTCTTTCACAAATTCCGCCGTCTAAGTCTTGACTGGCCAGGAGTCTATAAAATGCCCATTCTATATGATTTAGTGTATATAATATTCCACTGAGGAAAATTAATAATATTTGAGGACTAATTATTTTATGCAATGTAACAAATACTTACAGAATTTGAATGTGACGTAAAAGATATTAAACGTTACTAGACCAAATTGATCCAAGTAAAGCTGCAGCCTGATGTTATACGAGGTGTAGAATTTTGAAAAGGGTAGTACCAGCATTGGAAAGGGACTGTAATTGATTTTTAAGTGATCTATAACATTTGTGAGGTACCAGATGACTGGAAACAGCATATTGTGCCTATTTATAAGAAAAGTAGTAAGGAAGATTTGGAATTTTATAGGCCTAAACATCTCTGGCTTGTAAAGGTTCTGAAAAGTTACTGAGAAGTCATATAGAGAAATATTTAGAAGATAACAAGTATTGTATGACTCCCAGCACGTGTCAGAAAGTAGGTCAATTCAGACAAACCTTTTAGAATTTAGGAAATACATTACTGGTGACCAGGCCGCCTCTTTAGGCGGGTGATCATCCACTCTAAAAAAATAAAAAATAATTAAAAAAAAAAAAAAATTTCTTCATTAATAGCCACGCGTAACTACATTTATTTAGATCATCTTTAAATCTAGAAAGTTTTTATATTTTAAAGAAATGTTAGAAATTAGGGTACAAAATGTCTTCAATAGAATTTCACTTTGAAAAAATGGTTAGTTTTTAACTTCGTTAATAAAATGTAAAAATTGGATCGATTTTAATTATTTTTCATGGATACACTCGAGTATGTTAGCTTAAACTGGCCAAAGTAAATGTTTATCCAAACATTATAGTGGCAAAAAAAACGGGCGCTAACTGTCCGATTCACCCCGCCGTAAAAAATTGTGGAGAGGTGACTCGGACCACCATTGTTTTCGTATTTTACGTATTATTATTGAGATTTTTTACGTATAATTAATTTAATATAATAAAAAGTTACTTATATTAAGTTTGAAAAAAGTTTTAAAAAAAATTGAAATTTTATAATAAAGAAAAAACGAATTCAAAAAAAGTGTCAATTTGAGCGAGAGGGGTGAATCGGACCACGTTTATTTTATTTCTTAATTAATTTATCATTATTGACATTTTTATTGCTTATTACGAAATTAAATGATAAATAATATATATTAAGTAAAAAAAAAATATAAAAATTGAATATTATACGTAATAGACGAATTTAAACAGATGGCTCCGATTCACCCCTCAATGGTGGTCCGCTTCACCCCTCAACGGTCAGGCTGTGAGCTTTATTAAAACTTAATAAAACTTTTATTATTTAGAATTACATTATTTTTTTGCTTAATGACCTATAGGGCCGTGATTTACAAAAAAAAAATTCCCAAAAAGTGCATTAGGTGGAGAGTCAGGAAGACCAAGTTATGCCTAAGTTGGTCCGAGTCACCCCGCCCGACGCAACATATACTGACTTTGACCAAGGAGATCCAGTTTATATTGTATATTTAGGAGCTTAGTAAAAGCTTTGATAAGGTTCCCCACATAACTGATGAAGAAGTTATTGAATGTGGTATAGTGGAGTGGTACATGGTTGGATTAAAGATGGTTGCCCAAAATAGAGAAAAAAATGTGTACAGTACTAAATGGAAATTAAATCATCATGCGGAAAATAGTGAAGAAGGGTGTCCCACGGTGCAGTTGCGCTGGGAGGCCACGTATTGTTCCTCATATATTAAATACTTGAAGATCCAGACTTAAATGCGAAGGTTTCTAAGTTTGCAGATGATACTAAAGTGGCCACTTCAGTTAGGAATAGTGAAGGATGGATTAAATATTTCAAAATTAATTCTTGATTAAACTCTGATGGCAGAGAAGTGGCAATTAAAAAGTAAAAATCAATTTGAAGTAAGGAATACTTCAAATGAAAAGTTTTAACTACATTATGAATGGGGATTGGCTCTTGGAACCAAATAAAAAGATTTAGGTTGATTATGAGATGTAATTTGAAAGTAGCTAATCAGTGTTTGAAGCTAGAAATTAAAGCTAATTAAAGATGCTGGCAAATTAAAGTGCGCTGATTTGTTTTACAAAGCAAAGGAATAATAAGTAATACTGATATAATAAGCTATGTGAGGCCATAATAGAGTTATTGTGCCACAAGTTTGGGCCCCTTATTAAAGAAAGACTTAGAATGCTAGAGAGAGTGCAAACATTAGAGCAACAATGATATTTCTGGTTAGAGTAGAGACTATTAGAGAGCTGAAGGAGTAGGAAGTTTCTGTAGAAAGCGATTCTAGAGACATATTCAAGTGACAAAATATTTACATCTATAGATAATACAGAGATATAGAGACAGTAAAAAGCCACATGGCCTATCGAGACTGTTCCCAGTTCAACCCACTAACCAAACATGCTCAGCAAATCCACAAAGCACCCTAGGCTTGTCAAATTACTAACTACAAATCCACCAATATGGCTTAGTCAAAATATAATGAAATATAATATATATATATATATATATATATATATAATAATATATAAAATAATAATATATATATATTATATAAAATATAAATATACTATATAATATATTAATAATAATATAATATATATATAATAATATATATAATTTATATATACTATTATAATAAATATATTATATAATATATATCTATATATAATTATAATAGTATTATATTATATATATACTATATAATATAATATATATATATATAATATATATATATATATATATATATAATATATAGCTAATATTATATATATTTATTTATATGGGAAAATTGCATTTTTAAATCACCTTTCGAATCACCGAAAATTTTCTAAGTCAAAAAAATTTCTAAGTTTCAAAAGCTTATTAATTAAGATAAGTTTTTTAAGAAAATTCTTTATAAATCAAGCTTCTGAAATTATGCCAGAAACTTGCCACTAAACAATCTTAAAAAAACTTAACTAACTAACTTTCTGAACTTAGAAATTTTTGACTTAGAAAATTTTCCGTGATTCAAAAGGTGATTTGAAAAAATAAATTAATACTAATATATAATAAAATATATAAATATATATATATATATATAATATTATATATATGTATTCTATATATATTACATATTATGATATATATATATCTATATATTATATATATATATTAAATATATATTTGCTAATATATATTATAATATAACTATATAATATATATATAAATAGTAAATATATATAGTAATAATATATTAGTATATAATATAATATATATATATATATAAATAATAAAATAGAGTATAATAACTATAAATATAATATATATATAATAATATATTTATAAATACTATATAATAAAAAAATATATAAATAAATATATATATATATATATATATATATATATACTAATATAATAATATACTATATATATAAATATATATATATATATATTATTATAATAATTATATTATATATAATTATATATGATACCCAAACCATCCACGTGCATTAATAACTAAGTTATAGTCACACATGCCATCTAACATTAATAACTAACTATAATATTTTGAGCACACCAATGGCCTTCATCAAATATAATATGATACCCAGCCCATCCATAAACGAATCTAAACGCCTTTCTTACAATGTTGCAATCGAGCACACTCAAACAACCTCCTCTGAGCATGACCATACCAAATCACACTCGGCATGCATTTCTTCTTAATTCTTATATGCCCCTGGTCAACCCTGTCCATGTTCACTAGAAAAAAATTATGTCTCTGTATTATCAATAGAGTAAAATATTTTATAGACTTGAATCATGTCCCCTCTACTTTCTACAGAAAAACATTCCTAACTCCTTCAGCTCTCCTCATAGCTCTAACCTCAAACCCAGAAATCATCCTTGTTGCTCTGTGCTGCACTCTCTAGCATATCTAATCTTTCTTTAAATAAGGGGCCAAACTTTGCACAATACTCTATACTGCCTAACATAGCTATTATACAGTTTAACTATAACTTCCTTGCTCTTGTAAACAACATTCGATTTATTATGCCCATCATCTTATTAGCTTTATTTCTAGCTTCCAAAGACTTAGCACTTTCAAATTACTGCTTATAATCACACCTATAAATTTTGCATAGTTTGTTCAGACTCAAGCCAATACCCATTCATATCGTAGTTTAAACTTTTTTAGTATTACTATTAAAATTATTTACCACTAGCTGCCCACCCAAGAAGTGTATTCAAATCATTTTGAATCTTTATGCACCCTTCACTATTCCTAACTGAGATGGCCACTTTAGTATCATCGCAAACTTAGAAACCTTGCATTTAGTCCCTGGTCTAAATATCATTAATATATGAGGAACAATAGTGGCAACAGCACTGAACAACCGATAGGGACACCACTCCTTCACTATTTCCCATGATGATTATTCCCATTTAGTTGTACACCCTGTTTTCTATTTCGCAACCACTCTTTAATCCAAAATGTACCACTCCACCTATACCACATTGCCATAACTTTTTCAACCTTATGTGGAACCTTATCAAAAGCTTTACTAAAGTTTAAATATACAAATATCAACTGGATCTCCTCGTCAATGCAGGTCAGTAATGTGATTACATGTAAATTCAAAAGGTCTCTGACATGACTACCCTTTTCTTGGAAACCGTTGCTGGGGATCATTACAAAACCTTTTATCTTCTCA
>JABUQX010052455.1:0-7500 GCA_015478945.1 Trachelipus rathkii
ACTACTATTATCATTATCAAGAGGAGAGAAAATTTAGAAATTTTAATGACGAATATTATAGAGATAGATACAATAAATTTAGAGAAAATTGGAATTGGAATAAAAAAGAATGTAGGACATGCGGAAGATTAGGTCACGTCTCAAGAGATTGTTGGAAGGGTAATTCTAAAAAGTGGGAAAATAATAAAAATATTCAGGGAAACGAAGAAGATGGAGCTTATTTGCCGGAGGTAGCTTCATCAAGAAACTGAATATAGAATCCGGTGAATTACCTGTAATTAAGGTGTTAATAAACGGTAAAGAATGTAACGCACTTATTGATACAGGGTGCAATAAATCTCTTATTAGTAAAAAGATTGGAGGAGTTGGATTAGGAGATGTATGCGTGAAGGGGTTCGATGGTAAAATAATTAACACGATGGGGAGAAAAAAATATAATATTTTGTTGAACAACAAGGAAATTGAAACTGAAATGTTAATATTAAACGAAATTATAGAGGATATTGATGTTATTCTAGGAATGGATATATTAACAAAATTTGGAGAAATTATTATAGGAAAAGATGGTTTGAAATTCGTAGAAAATAAATGTGGTTTGCTAAGTGTTGATAATAATAAAGAACTAGTAGAAAAAAATGATGATATTATTATTGACGATAAAGACTTTGTGGGGTGGTTTAACGGCGATTTCTGGACAGTAAAATGGAAATGGAAAGACAAAGAACCTAAATTAACAAATAGAGTTAGTTGTTATCAAAACACTATAAAAGAAGGAATGAAGGAGAAGTTTGATGAAGAAATAATTGAATGGATAAAAGATGGAATTTTGGTACCATATAATGGAAAGGTGAATGGAATAATACCTTTAATGGCCGTGAATCAGGAAATAAAAAATAAGGTAAGGCCAGTGATGGATTTTAGGGAAATGAATAATTATACGGAATGTCATACTGGTGATGGGGTAAATATATGTGATGAAACGTTGAGGGAATGGAGGAAAATAAAAGGGAAAACAAAACTAGTAGACTTGAAGGCAGCATATTTACAAGTGAGGATCGATAAGAGTTTATGGAATTATCAGGTTGTGAAATTCAGAGGAAAATATTATGCTTTGACTAGAATGGGATTTGGTTTGAATTCGGCACCAAGAATTATGAATAGGATTTTAAAAGAAGTGTTAAAAATGGATAGTAAGATAGAAAAGGGGACAAGTAATTATATAGATGATATTATTGTTAATGAATCAATTGTGAGTGCGGCGGAGGTAGTAAATCATCTAAAGAGGTTTGGGTTAGTAGCGAAAAGTCCTGAATCTGTAGAAAATGGTCGAGTGTTAGGATTGAAAATAATAAAAGGAAAAAAGGGCAATTTAGAATTCAGAAGAGGTAATAAAATTCCGAATATCAAAGAAGGGGATAATGTAAAAAAAAAGGAATTGTTTTCGATATGCGGTAGTATCGTAGGTCACTACCCTGTTGCGGGATGGGCAAGATTAGCTTGTAGCTATGTGAAAAGAATATCTCAAACGGAGAATTGGAATGAAAATATCGATGAGAATGTGTTGAAAATGATAAAAAGTATTATTGAAGAAATAAATAAAGACGATCCAGTGAAGGGATATTGGAATATTGACGATTCTAAAAAAGGAACAGTATGGTGTGATGCGAGTAATGTGGGTATGGGCATCATCTTGGAAATAAATGGAAAAATTGTGGAAGACGGGGCTTGGTTAAGGAAAAAAGGAGATTATTCACACATTAATGTTGCAGAGTTAGAGGCAGTGATAAAGGGAATTAATTTAGCGATAAAATGGGACTTAACGGATATTGAAGTAAAATCGGATTCTGCTACTGTGATTAATTGGATCAGAACAACAATAAGTGGTAAAGAAAGAATAAAAACTAAGGGAGCAGCAGAAATATTAATAAAAAGAAGATTGGCAACCATAAAACAGTTGATCGAAGAATTAGGTATTAATTTGAAATTAGAATTTGTGCCTTCGGAAAAAAATAAAGCGGATAGTATCTCGAGAATAAAGAGAAAATGGCTTATCGGAGAGGAAAATAAGCTGATAAATAATAATGTTTGTCTATTATCATTTGAGGAATTAAAAGAACTTCATAATAGACACCATCAAGGTATTGAGAAAACTTTGTTTTTAGCTAGGATGGTAGACAAAGATGTAAGGCGGAGAGATGTGAAAAAATGTGTAAGAGAATGTATTCAATGTCAATCAATTGACCCAATAAATTACGATAGAGTTGAGAAAGGTAGTTTAGATAAAGAAGAAAATTGGTCTAGGGTTGCGATAGATATAACTCATTTTAAGGGGAAAATATTTTTGTCAATGGTTGATTGTGGCCCAAGTAGGTTTTGTATTTGGAAGGAATTGATTTCAGAGTCAGGGCAAGAAATTAAAAGAAAAATAGAAGAGGTGATTTTAGAAAGGGGGAGAGTTGATGAGCTATTAATGGACAACGGTACGCAGTTTAGGAGTGAAAAAGTGGATGAATTTTGTAGAAAATGGGGGATAAAAAAGGTGTTTAGAGCGGCATATAGACCGGAAGGAAATGGTATAGTCGAAAGAAATCACCGTACGATAAAAAGGATTGCGGAAAAAGCGAATATATCTGCTTTAGAAGCTGTATTTTGGTACAATATATCACCAAAAGATGGTTTAAAGGAAGAGTCTATACCGTATAAAGGGATTTTTAATTATGATTGGAAATATCAGATTGCTGATGAGGATAAAAAAACTATTGTGGGTGAGGATATAGAATCAAAGTATAAAGTAGGGGAGGAAGTGTGGGTTAAGCCAGGAAAGAGTATCTGTACATCAAAATGGAATAAGGGATACGTAACGAAGGTGAATTCTAAATGGAATATCGATGTCGACGGGATGGCGAGGAATGTTTTGGACGTGAGAAAGGTGGTTTTACCCAATGAAGAAGTTGGTAATTATGAGCCGAAAGGTGAAAGAACAAGGAGAGATACTAATTTTTTAAGGTATAATCTACTAGGGGGAGAAAATTGATCTTTAGATCAGGGGGGCGTGTGTGGAGTTTTGGAGCTTCACACTATTAAAAGACTATATATATAAGAAGTATAGCATTGAAGTTGTTGTAGTACTAAATAAATAGTTAATTAAGAAGGTTGTTTGATAGTCTTGCTTACAATTTTCAAATAATAAATACAAAAAGAAATAAAACAAAAATTTTTTTTTGGAAAATCGTCCAGGGTTTTCCAGCGGAATTAGACTATTTGAGATGCGCTGAGTCCGAAAATGCCCTTTGTTTTTTTCAATCTGGTCTGGTTTGTTCGCTACAGACATTTAAGAAAAAAACTATTTTTCGTCCAAAAACCCAATTCCTGAGGATCATAAACATTCGGTTTTTCCGTTTTCCTGGGTAAATAAAAGTCAACGTATCCAAATTCATTCATTTATTATATACTCGATTACATTTGATATGTTTAATACATGTACATGAGCGTTACGTGACACAAAAGTTCAGAGTTCACGGCTAAATCCCCGTTTCCTCGATTTCCGTGTGTGAGCAGCTGCTGGGTTGTCTCTCTTCAGCGACCAGCAGTAGTCCGCGAGCATGACTGCGTCCCACCTCCCCTGGTACCTCTCCTCCATTTGACGCATGTCCTGATGGAACCTTTCTCCCTGCTCGTCGCTGACCGCACCAAGGTTTTCAGGAAACCTCTCCATGTGTGAGAACAGGAAATGCATCTTTATACTCATCAAACACCCGAGGTTTTGGAAGTTCTTTATCATGCTGTTGATGAGTGTGCCGTAGTTTGCTGCCTTCTTGTTCCCCAGGAAGTTGTTCACCACCTGCACAAACGACCTCCAGGCGGCGCACTCTAGCGTGTTCATGGAGTTTTCGAACTCTGTGTCCTTGATGAGCTGCCGTATCTGTGGGCCATCGAAAATGCCGGCCTTCAGCTTCTCAATGGTGACTCCAGGGAAGGCTCGGCACAGGTAGTTGAAGCACCTCCCATCCTTGTCCAGAGCGCGCGTGAACTGTTTCATTAACCCAAGCTTGATGTGAAGCGGTGGGAACAAAATCTTTTCCCGGTCAACAAGAGGTTCGTTTATGATGTTGCTGGCCCCAGGTACTAACTGCTCTCGCGCCGGCCACTCTTTCTTCACATAGTGCTGGGCTCTGTCTCGACTGTCCCACTTACATATAAAGCATGGGTACTTTGTGTACCCGGACTGCTGACCAAGTAGAAAGTTCACCATCTTAAGGTCGACGCAGATGATCCATTGGTGCTGCTGATATTGGATTTTGTCGAGCACGTACTTGACTGCTTCATATTTCTCTTTGAGAGTTGTGGAGTGCGCAAGAGGAATTGAGGCGAACTCGTTCCCGTTGTGTATGAGCACACTCTTCAAAGAGCGCTTGCTACTGTCTATGAAGAGTCGCCAATCTCTCGGATCATATTGAGGAGCGCCGAGTTTAGCAAGAAGACCGGCGACATCTCGGCAGTACACGAGGTCTTCCTCCTCGCAGAAGTAGCCCATGTAGTCCTGATGCCTTCTACGAAAGAACGTGATACGCGCGTCCTCACCGAGTAGATTTTTCTCTTTGAGTCTGGAGGCCAACAGCTCGGCGGAAGTCTTCGACAAGCTGAGTTCCCGAACCAGATCATTAAGCTCACATTGTGAAAAGGGCTGCGGACCATCTTGTGTTCCATACTCCTCATCTGTATCTCCTCCCTCATATGCAGTGGTGGCCTCGTCGTCGCTGTCAGGAAGCTCTCTGCACGCTGGTACAGGAAGTTCTTCGCAGTGAGCAACTGGACGGCGGGCAGATGGAAGGTCGGGGTACTGGAGGCTGCTCCGATTCTTCCGGTTGATGCCAGTAGTATCGATGGCGCAGAAGTAACAATCCGATTCATGGTCAGACGGCTCCCTCCAAACCATCGGAATCCCAAACTTCAGTGAAGTTTTCGTGCCCTTCGTCCACCGCCGGAGATATTCCACGCACGTCTTGCACACCGTGTGCGGTGCCCAGGACTTATCTTGGTCACCCAGCTTGACTTGAAAGTAAGCCTGGTAGGCGCGCTTCACAAAGCTTGTGATGCCCTTCCTGTGCATTGCCAGCGTGTATTCTCCGCAGATGTAGCAGAAAACGTCAGGATTATTCCTGCATGACCGTCGCGCTGAAGCCATATCAATACTCTGAAAAGAAAGAAAAAAGGTCAATTAGTCATTTTGAAACAGAAACACATCAGAAGCAACCATTTATATATGAATAATTCGCTATATTCTTCCAGAAATATAGGATTGAACTCAAAACCTCAGCATATTTAGACTAATTTTGGTGTTCTGAGTCCAAAAATCACCTTGGTTTTGCTCTATCAGGTCAACCTTTTGAGATACAGCCATAGGCCTACCTGACGAGCTATACATATGATAATTATCATATGTATAGCTCGTCAGGTAGGCCTATGGCTGTATCTCAAAAAGTTGACCTGATAGAGCAAAACCAAGGTGATTTTTGGACTCAGAACACCAAAATTAGTCTAAATATGCTGAGAAACCCCTGACGATTTTTTGGCTGTTACCCAGTGTAATAATAATAATAATAATAATAATAATAATAATAATAATAATAATAATAATAATAATAATAATAATAATAATAATAATAATAATAATAATAATAATAATAATAATAATAATAATAATAATAATAATAATAATAATAATAATAATAATAATAATAATAATAATAATAACTGTCTAATAAATATGTGTGTTTTTGAAATGGCAATATTTTCTGTCATACCAATTAAATATAATAATAGATTGCTCAATATCTCCTTTCCACTTGATTGCGAGAATTACTAATTGCGCATTTATGAAGTTTCTACAGGTCTCCTTAAATTTTATTAGTAGCATAAACATTGGTTAACATAGAGTTGATGCAATGCAATTAAACATTTTCCGTTGTTTCAGGAGAAATAAACTTTCCAATACAAATATCTGAAATGTGCTGCAAAAACAAACACATTCATATATATATATATATATTATTATTATGACTTTAATGCCCAATATATATATATATATATATATATATTATTATATATATATATATATATATATACTTTTTATTTATCTAGAATTTTTTTTTTTTTTTCAAACAAAATAAATATTTTTATATATATATATATATATATATATATATATATATATATATATATATATATATATATATATATATATATATATATATATATATATATATATATATATATATATATATATATATATATAAAGTGGAAGGACAAAATATTAAATTCCTAAGAAAAAATGGGAAGAATTTATATGAATTACTAAAATCATCTTACCTAAATTGTTAAATTTAATTGCCTGACATGAGAGTGAGCGAAGTCTGAGATAACATCTTCAATTTTTATGTCAATATTTCGATGTATGTAGAGGAGGGCAAGTCCAGTAAGTCTTTCATCTCTCATAGTATTTCCTCAAGTAGGTTTCAGAAGTCTTAATGCTGGAAAAGCCCCTTTCTACTGAAGCATTAAACACGTGTAAAATTGCAATTGCCAGTATTTGCAACAAGAAGTAAATATTTGGAAACTTGTCCATCTATTGCGGTGTTTGGGCGACCTGTGCTGTGATGCCATTTCCACTTCCATAAATCTCATTCTGCTTTTACTAAATCTTCGTTTGGGCTTTCTGAGATCTTCCATGCAAAATATTACACAATCTTTTATCTTCTCATATACATCACACCAGTTCGGTATGACAAATTGCAAGGAAAATTTTAAAACCTCCTAATGCTGATATTATTAAATCATCCAAAAATGGTAAAAATGGATGTGCGATAATAAGCCTGTGGGTCGGAAGTAGGAATGTTGGGTCTGTATTTTTCGAATTTGTTAATTCTTGGTACAGCAATTTCAAAACTCAGTTCAGATTCAGATGCGCTTACACATTCTTCAAAATCAGCTGAAATTAATGTTGCATTTTTTCTGATGGTTTCAAGTTTAGTTTTTAATCAATGGACTTACGAGATTTGTTCCTGACAGAGACGAATTATATAAAATTAATTTTAACTTGCACTTTATAATATTAACGGATATGAGACTTAAAATTTAGTAAGTTCTAGGCCATGGGTCTCTGCCTCTATATACGCCACTATATATATATATATATATATATATATATATATATATATATATATATATATATATATATATATATATATATATATATATATATATATATATATATATATATATATATATATATATATATATATATATATATATATATATATATATATATATATATATATATATATTATATTTTTTAAAATTTATGTAATATTTTTTTAATTTTCTGCAATTGTTTTTTAATGTGTTGTCTGCAGCTGAATATCAACGGGTACGCCTTCCGAGATTGATTTAACAGCTTTGGCAGCCGCCAAATGCTATCGACATACTGAAAGTTCTAGCGGA
>JABUQX010052455.1:12500-25122 GCA_015478945.1 Trachelipus rathkii
AATATATATAGTATATATATATATATATATATAATATATACTATATACTATATATATATACTATACTCGACCGTCGTCGAATGTAGACGCAGTGGAAATCAGAAGACAAGCGAAAAACAGAACGGCCAGAAGAAAGAGAGGTTGGAAAGAAAACCAAAAAAGTCTACTGATAGAAGTGATCTGGCCATCATTTTCAGAAGAGAGAGATGCTTTGGTTCATAGTAACAGTAAAACAGCTTAAAAGAAGCAACACCACAATCGTAAATTTTGGAAATGCAAAATTTAACACATTTAAATTAATCTCATTTGAAATCTGGGATGGAAGAGTTACAAAATTTTTAACATCATCTTTTGGCAATTTTGAAAAATTAATAACAAAAATTAAATAAAAAAAATAAACTTTTGAATATTAAATTATAGGAGGTGGAAAGCAATCGATCATATGAAGAAAATTTTCAGAATTCTCTTCCTCTGGTGGTAAAGGGATGAAAACACCCTTCTATCATATTGTTCTTTTCGTGAATGATGGTGATATTTGTTAGTACTTACTATCTACCAACACCACCTTGCTGTCATGATAGCAACAACTTAAAACACAAGAACAAAGTGAAGCAGGTTCTTTATATTTAGGTATTTTCACCAGTATAATTTTCGGAACCTAGATAAATTCCGAATCGTTCTTACCAATTCTTAGGCACTATTGAAGTACTATTGGCTCACACTGCACCTCTAATTATCTCGTTAAATATACTCAATCTCCACTCTCCAATCTCCTCAATTTTAATGTTTCTATACACTAAGCTTATCTACTGGAACTTTAATCTTGCTACGGTGGTGTTGTTACGTCTAATGAGATAAGCAAGTATGATCATATTTGCGCTCTTCTTTTTCAGGAAAGAGACGACGAATGGGAAACTTTCCCTTTCGTCTTTCATAGAGAGCTGACCTTCTTAATTAAACCATTTCAAACACTACTGATCTCTTGTTAAAACTTATAATTTCTTAAAAAACTTTTGACTCTGTTTTGAATTCTTTGACTCATTTGGACTGATAAATCTGCCTAATGCTAAAATAGATATATATATAATATATATATGATATATATATATATATATATATAATATAATAATATATAAATATATAATATATATATATATATATATATATATATATATATATATATATATATATATATTAATATTTATATATATAATATATTATATAAATCTAAAATTTACCTAATTCTACCATGGAAGACTTTGACAATTCTTATCCTCCTCTTCTTTCTCCTCATTTTTCTCATATGAGATGTTTCATCTTTTTATATGAAAAATCAAATG
Organism: Trachelipus rathkii; assembly: GCA_015478945.1. NCBI lineage: Eukaryota > Metazoa > Arthropoda > Malacostraca > Isopoda > Trachelipodidae > Trachelipus > Trachelipus rathkii. The sequence continues at coordinate 13,841 of JABUQX010052455.1, forward strand.
ATCAGATGCACTGGGTACTGAGCCTCAGATAGGCAAGTAACATGGAAGGTAACCCTTTCCGTGTTTAGCGTGAGTATGCTTATGAGCTGGTGTCGGTTTTTATTTATTATTTATTATTTCTGTGATATATAACTAATATTTTTCCTTAGTGTTAGGAGCTTGCTTATACCTTCTTGAAGAAGGGTAGTCATTATAAATATTCTTACAATATCCCTATATGTATCAATTATATAGTAAGGTTTATGAATGTCCTCAAGGTTAAATTTCTGATTTATTTGGAATATTTTATCTTTTAATCTTTAGAGATTATAGAGAAAGAAACCCAGTGGTAATAATAATAATCACCACTCACGGGCAGAACACTATTCAAAGAGAGGAATAGAAAATAATAATAAAAATAACAAAATATGTCTTCTTCATTAGTCTTTGACTTCCTTTTAATCTTCTGAGATACATTTACCTCTTCATCCATTATTAATTATTAGGGAGGAATCTGCCATTGAACAAACTGATTAGCAGAATTTTCTTCGTCATTCTTCTTCTTTTTTTTCTTAGTAGACTAACCTAACGAGCTTTCCATATAATGAAATCTGAGTAGTATTATTATTTTTTTAGCTTACCAGCTTCTTCAATAGCGTTTTCTAATTTTTTCCTTTTTTCCGAAATTTTCCATTTCTATATCTGGGTTGCTTCATCAATGATTGAAGGCTTTTAAACACCTAATGACTTCCCTTTCTATTTCCTTTTTTCTGGTGTAACTCCAGTTTTTTCAGAAACAATAAACAATGTACAGGAGACCGATTCTAAACTCGATTTTCATCTAATGATAGTTTGTCTATCGATGCGTATCCACATGCAGTTTTATCGTTTTTACTTCTTCTTCTTGCTTTCGGCAGTGCAAAATTTATTGTGTTTTTGACCATTTTCGAAAAGGTTTTCAAAATGATGCACTCCTTGGAAACTGAACGAATGTCTGTGCCATCGTGTTAACGTCAATGATGAGTTGATCGTAGGCGTGATGACTGTCATGAATAAGAGGGTAGTAGGTAGTCGGTGTAACTAGGACGGTACATGAGTGACCGTTAAGTAGTGTGGAATATCAGTAATATGTGGACATGACTTAATATATATAGTTAGTATATGACAGTATGTATAGTATGTTATAGTATAGTATTATAGTAGTTAGAGGAGTATTATATGTATAATAATATATAATATATGATAGTATATAGTATATATTATTGATTAGCATATAGTCCGTATAGTATATGAATTATATAGGTTATATGACTCAGATAATACGAGGTAGTTGAGTAGATATATAACTTGATATGGGATATATGATATTAGATAACTATAAGTTATAAGTAGCATTGACATAGTATATAATAACTATATATATACGTATATCATTAGTGTCATGAGTAGATTGATATAGGATATGATAATTAGGTAGCGGATAGTTATATATATATATAATATGATAATAATATGAATAGTAGTAGTAGTTATATTATATATAATATATACCCGCGTCGTAGAATACCATACACGAACGGCAGTCGCCGCAATTGAACCGGGCAGTGCACTCATATTTATCATATCTTTGGATTAAGAATAGGAACGGAGGTTCATTTCAACAAGGCGGAAAGTTTGGTAATATCTATGGCTTGTGCCAAAACTGAGAAATCTAAATTCAAGAGAGTCAATGCTCAAGGCTGAGATTAAAAGACCTACGTTGCCAGAGGATTAAAGCCAAGCCTAGAGGGTTGATTTGATATATAATTATATATTATATATATTATTAATTGTATACAGTAATAGTAGTTATATTATATTAATATAAAGAATATATGATATAAGTATATATATATATTATAGTATATACTAGTATATATATACTATTATATAGTATATATAGTAAATAAAGTAGACTAATGGATCGGGTACTATATATTATTATAGTACATATATAGTATATTACTATCATATAGTAGATATAGGTATAAGAGTATATAGTATAGTATATATAGTATATATATAATATATATTATATAGTATATACTATATATATATATACTATATAGTACGTATATTGATATTATATATTTCTATAATTATATACGTATAAGTATAGTATGCTTATAATATTAGTGATAGTTAGTACTATATGATTATATTATATATATATATCCATATATGCTCTTGTTGATATTAAGTTTAAAATAGTTATAATATATTATGATATAAATATAGATATATATATATATATATATATATAGTATAGTATATACATTATATATATAAGTAGGGTAATATATTATATAATATACCTACATACAAAAATAAGTTACTAGGTAATATATATATATAAATAAGATATATAATATATATATATCATATATTATAATAATATTATATTAATATTAGTATACTGATATAACGTATATAATATGTGGAGCGTGTAGATATAGATATTATATGATATAATATATATCATATATTATATCATATTATATGAGGTTAAGTTGGGTATATAATATATATATAGTATATAGTATAGTATATATTATAACGTGTATTATGATATTATATATTAAATTAGACATGACCCATATAATTATCCCTATATATCTATAGTATATATATATATATATATTTATAATATATAATATAGTATAATTATATATAATATGTAGTATATTATAGAAAGTAATATTATATATATATATGATAGTTATATATATGATATATGTATATATTTATATTAGATACATTATATAGTATAGTATAGTATATATATTATATATAATATATATAATATATATATATATAATATATATTTATTATATAGTATACTATATATATAGTTAATATAAAGGTAGTAATATATATATATGAGTACTCTAAATATATATATATAGTATAGTATATTCTATAATTGGTAATATGCAGAATAATGCAAATGCTTGAACAGCTTTGCTCGTTATTGCGTGATGATAGTTCCGTGCCTTCGCGCAGGACCTACATACTATTTTCACGCCTATGACTTAGGATACGTTCGACGTGCGCAGCGGGAGACCGTAGTAATGCTCTTTCTTTGACAGTAGAAGTTATTCTCGGTTTCTCTTTTGTCTGGTCGTAGCGTAGTGTGGTCCAACCATGCACGCGTTCATCTGCTAGGGTTCAGGGAATAATAATCCTAGCATGGTGAAAATACATTAAGGGGTATTTACAATTATATTATAGTATATATATATTATATATATATATATTATAGTGATATATATATATATATATATTATACGTATATAATATATATATATATATAATATATAGTATTATATATATAATTATATAATGTATAGGTATATAATATATATTATAGTATAAGTACGCATAAAAGGGATAAATAAATGACGTATCAAACATAACTGAGTTAGATACATCTTTCTTGCATCTCCAATTGAGATAATGTCATGGTAAGCCTATAGTAATAGAATCTGAAGCCTTACTGCTCTCCTTATGGTTATTTCTTCGTCTACTCAGACGTAAAATTGAGTAAGTTGCCCTCTTTAAATAGGGCTCTGTCGCGTGAGTGGTGATATCATATATATATATAGTATAGTATATAGTATATATATGAGTATATATAATATATATATAGTATAATTATATAAGTATATATATATTATATATATATATATCTAATGATATTAATATATCAACAGGGCGACCTCCCTATACTCGTTTCTGCACGGTGCTTTGGAATCGAGTTAAAAATTGAATGAGAACGATAGATTTTGTTTACAATTTTCATAATGTTGATACGATCAGCATTCTCTTATTTTTTTTTTTTTTTTTTATTTAAAAATTGGTCACAAATGAATGAAATAATTACATAATAAACATAAAGATTATGTTAAATTTGAAAAAAAAAGTGTAAGAATCATGGACGATTATAAGTGAACGTTATTTTTCCGAATCAATTAATAAAGGTGACTCTTCGTGCTCCTCAAATGAATTAACAGAGATTGTGTATATAAATAAGGTGTTTATATTTCTGCCTTTGGCATCTCTTAGTTTTACACTTTTGATGTTGACCATAAGGCAAGGAACCTTGTGAAAACTTAAAGAGTTAACCCGCAATCATATTCTCGAAACTAGAATAGGGTAGCAGAGAAAACTGATAACACATTATGGAATTGCAGGCGTATGGGAAATTTGTATTCCAATTCCATATTAAAAAATTTAATTTTTTTTTTTTTTTTTATTTATTTTTTATAATCCCTTATTGAAATGTTCTTCAGGAAACTATAAACATAATTTTGGGAGTTAGGAAGGTGAAAGAATGTATTGAAAAAAATGAGTTTTCTTTTTTTGTTTTTTTTTTATAATCTATAAGACAAATAACTGAAATTGTGTGTAAACCGAAAAGAATGAAAGAGTCGGGGTCTCTCGTCTCGGCCTCCCACGACGGGGGGGACGAACGGGGGGGACTTCGTCCCCGTCTGTCCGCTGTGTCGGCTCGAGCCCCCTAAGGAAATATGTTCATCATGCTGATTGCAAATTATGTTATCTGGGTGCATATGCAAAAAAATAAAATTTTTCCGCTATCACCCTGTTTTTATTATGATTATATGATCTGTTGCTGGGCATTTCACGACGCTGATTCTATATAATGTTTATTACGTTATTCTTACTACCTCGCGTAGGTGTTTTTGGGAGAATGATATGAAAAAAATAAAAAAATAAATAAAAAATTTTTTTTTTTCATTTTCCGTAATATACAATTGTTTTCATAGTGATTCCATATAGGTGTTATCAGGTTTTCCTTGTAGCCTATCTTATGGTTTTTTGAGATAATGATCGGGCGGTGTATACTATCTTTTATTTGGCCGAGGAATTGCTTGGCCATTCATCTTTATGTATAATTAATGAAAGTGAGAGTTACTTTAGTATTTATTAGGATATACATATATACTATATTGATAGTATAGCTAATATATATATAGTGTAGTATATATACTATATATATATAACTAATATATATATTAATAGTATAATGATAGTATATATATATATATATATATATATAGTAAGTATATATATAATATATATATATATATTATATTATATAATATTTATATAGTATATGATCAGAGGTTGACTAATATATTTTTTCGGACCATTGTTTATAATCTGCATATAAACTTTGTTACGAAACAATATTATAAATGTTTACAAATTGTATATGATCAATTCTAAACGCTTAATTTTTTAGGAAAAAATGTGTGAATACTAATTTTAATTTTATATGCCATGAACAAGTGATGAAAGATTACGTAATTGAAATAAAAGTGATAAAAGAATAATCTCGATTAAAGAAAGATATTTTTTTCAAGATTCATTAAAAAAGGTGACTGTTCTTGCTCAAATCGAATAGCAGAGATTGTGTGTGAGTTTGAATTTAGAGTATAAGAATTGTTTATATTGTTGCCTTATTGTTATTATTTAATTAGCATTCTCTTTATGTATAGAATAAAGTGCGACTAATTGTTAAGCGTTATTTTAAACATTATTATATATATAGTATAGATGATATATATAATATATATATATATATCGATATATTATTAGTATATATATTAGATAGTTTATATAAGTAGTGTTATATATATAGACGTACATTATTTATATACGTACTATATTATATTGGTGACGTGAGAGCTAATTATAATAAGTAGAAAGAGAGAGAGGAGAGAGGATTAGAGAGAGAGGAGAGAGCCTCTCGGGTAGGCAAAATCTTACTGGAGAGCGCGCTATTGTGATATATAAATATATATTATAATATTATATATTATAGTTTATACTTTATTGATATCATATACTAAATATATATAATAATATTATACTTACAGATATAATATAGTATATATAATATAGTATATAATAATATATATATACACGGCGAACTCTCAGTAACTTTTTTACTTACTCTTATCGCTTTGCGGTCTCTCTCTCTCTACTCTCTCGTCTCTAGTATATATATATAGTATATTATGATATACTAGTATATATATTAGTATATATAGTACTATATATATAATATATTATATAGTTTGTATTATAATATATAATATATATATATATAATACTTGTAATTAATAATTACTACATTAGTATACTATATAGCGATAGGGTATATATATGTATATGATATTATACTAAGTGTTATATTATGATATATTATAATATATATATATTATAGTATAATAGTTTAATATAGAGGTACTGTATGATAAGTATTATATATATAAGTAGGTATATTATAGGTATATTAATAATATATGATTAATATATATATTAATATAATATAGGATAATATATATATTAATATATTAGTATATAACTTTAAGTTTATGAAGTATATATATATATATAATATATAATATATTATAATATATATAGCTTATTAGTTAGTATATATTTAGGTATATTGTATTATTACTGTATAAATATATTAGTATTGTATATATATATTATAGTTTATATATGATATATATATATATATATATATATATTATATAGTATATGATGTAATATATATAGATATTATAATATATATAGTATATGATGTAATATTTTAAGTATATATTATTATAATATACTGTATGATATATATATATATATATATATAGTATATATAGTATCTCTCTCTAGGGTGAGTATATACGCGTATATATATATATATAAGTATATATGGTAGTAGTATTATATTATATATATATATATATATATATGTATATATATATATAGATATATAGGTAGTGCTATATAATAATATTAAATCATCTAATGTATATATATAGTATTATTATATATATATTAAGTATATGTTATATATATATATAGTATAGTATATATTATAGTGTATAGTATATATATATACTAATCTGAATATATGATCCATTTCAAAGGATTTGTAGTTAATTTGTTTAAAGTTTTTATGGAAAAAGTTTCAAAGAAGATTATACAAAAAAGATATTTTTTTTTAAAGAATTTTTTATTATTTGGGTAGTAATTATAGGACATATTATGAATATAGAAACATAGGTATTTAATATAACGTTTTTACTCTAAATATCATAGACAAACGACGATAGTCCGCTATTGTGCGATTTGAGGCACCTAACCAGGGACTATTTTTTTAAATGGGACTAAAAAGCGTTATTATTAATAGCCGTATGATTCTATGTTTTGTTTTCATTCTAGTCTTAGTAATTCCATGTTATTCCATGTTTTGTAATACTTAATTCATTTTTATTTGTGGCCAGATTTTCGGCAAAAAAAGTGAGAAATTTTACCGTTGAACGTTAGAAATTTGGCAAAGATCTCCATCGTCTTCTATTAATGATTAACCATCTAGGTTAAGCCCCAGCAGCCTCGAAGTGTAGGCAGTCGACTCTATATAATATATAGTATATATACTATATATAAGCTATATATATAGTGACGTTATATATATATAGTATAATATATATATATAATATATATATAGGTAGGTAGTAGTTATGATGCTATGCCATAGCGATGAGGATATTGTAGTACTGCGGAGGATTGATCGGATGTTTTTTCACGCGACCGGGGTAATCTACGATTTTAGGGGGTTACGGCATGATGGTAGTACACTCTCAGCGTGATGTGTGATCATAGCTTTGCATAGTATATAAGTATTACTATATAGAGTGTGTCGATGTTTACTATATATCGAGTAGTATACTTATTAGTAATGATCGAGAGTAGTGAGTATTAAGGATGCTTTTTGACTTCTAGCTACCCTTTTTTCGATATGAAGGAATAGAGATATTATGTTTAAACTTGGATACTAATGTATGGTATGGGATAGGCAGTCTCGAATGCCGATGTAATTTTGGTCAAGTCTGTAGGATGTATATGTAGAGGTGGGTGGTTCACAGCTCTGCCCGAGGGGTGGACACCGATATATGCCGCGCTTACGGCCCTTGTGGCGTGATCTGTGTGAGTGAGTTTAGGCCCTAAGCGAGGAGTTTGGGATCGAAGTTCGTGATGGACTCGTTGGACGCAGCCGAAGAGTGTAGGCGCTCCATGCGCGCGAGAGCGCGGGCGCACACACACACAGACATTATGTATTATTATTATTATTATTATTACGGGGAATCGATTCTGTTTCCCAAGGAAACACTTCTGAGTTGTTTTAATATCGCCTTCTGAGCGTCTCCGCTTCGTCCACCTTCAGCGTTCCCTCCCTGCCGTCCAGTGCCTTCTTTACTCATCGAAATGCACCACCGATTCAGCACATGCCGACAAATGCATTAATGCCCTTCTGGGTTCGCATACTCCGCTAGCCATTCCGACTCAAAGCCTCCTAAGGTCAGTTTCGCGCTGCCTCCGCACCGCCAGGGTTCGACCCGGCCGTCGACTTCGGCTCGGCTCCGGCTCTGCGGTCCGGCTCTGAGTCCCGCGTATCGTCATGTCCGCGTTTTTGCTTTTCGCATTCCGTTCAGAGTTTCAATATACACTCTATCAGGGGTTAACGAAGTTATCGTGTCGGTGGTTAAAATTTAGAGGGGTGTTTTAGAATGGGGGGAGAGAGTAATCCTCGGGGTCGTATGACCGAGGTTACGTCCGTGGGTGGTCCCCCGAAGGGACCTCACCACCTCCACCTTATAAAAATCGGAAGGGTGTTCGTAATCTGGCCATGAAAATATTTGTGACGTGAGGGAGGATCTCAAGAGGTTGAAGTTTGTCCATTCAGAACAGAACTTAGTGATTATGATGGAATTCTGTGCGGAGTTTTGGCTCCGGGCAAACGGGTGTTGCTTGCATGCCCTGCACAGCGAGGCAAAAGGCCAGGAATTACAACCAAAGGACGAAGACCGGTGGTTCTGGCATAACGGCTATGATGCGGGGTATGTCGGGCGTGTAGTGTATTTTCTACTCTGACGGGAGTGAACCTGATAGAGGTCTATGAGGGGACGGAAGGTCGTGTGATATGGGGGCACGAGGTCGGAAGATAGGCTTGCATGCGGACTATCGCGGTCTAGCGTTGGCGCGGACCGTGCGGTTCAGTGGCTTTGGTGACGGCGGGAGCTAAACACAGAGGGTGAGTGTGGGTTGCCAGCGTCAGGTCGCATAGCTAGGCGGCCAGCGGGAGAGCGTGATGCCCTGAAATGATGGGTGCTGATCGTGTGAGAGCAACAGCGTGAGTGGCGGAGTGGTGCCGAGTTAATACACCAGGTTCGTATAACAAGTCGAGTGTTGCGAGTTGGTGCCTTGATAAGTGGTTCAATCGCGAGGGTCATTGAGAGTTTCGAGATGATGATAGGTGGTTTATAGGTCTGATGCTGGGCGTTCTGCCGTACGCGCAAGCCAGGTGCAGTGCCTCATGTAGGGGTCTCCGAGCATGGACAGAAAAAGGAAGAGGCACCAGAAGTGAAAGAGAGCTAGTCGGTGCGGTGAACGGTAGGTTCATAGTGAGAGCTAAGGGTAGGCTCTTCAGTCTGTCTGTGGGCTCCCACTTGGAGCGGAGGAGAAGGAAGATGAATAAGATAGGTGGAGAGCAAGGAAGTTGAGGGGAGTGGAGGAAAGTAAGGGGAGTTGGCAATGGTTGCGCGTCACGGCGCTTGCTTGGGACTGCCGGTGGGCCGCGTTGCTCCACAGCGGATGGAGAGTTATTGACAAGTGACTTATAGTGATAATGATAGAACAATGGATTCGTGTGTCCATTTGTAATAATGGTATCCTACCGGCCTTGAGCAGACGGTAGAAGGGGTCTGTTAGATTTCGGGAAAATAGATTGGTTTCAGCAAGCGCTTCAAGAAATGAAAAAATAATCTGATGATTTATAATAAATAAATATTAAAATAAAATTTCTGTATGTCTTTTTTATGTTTATAGATATTACGGTACAGTATTTACGGTTTTTTTTACATACCCTAGAAAGCCAGTAAATCGACTGTAAATCAAACACCCATCCATCTACCTTGATGTCACCACTCCTTGCCATTCTATGAGCATACTGAATCTGATGCTATGTGCTATTCAAGTCATTTTTACTCAGAAAATGTGTACTGTTTTACTATTACCGCTGAAGCAGGTAACTCACCTAAAATCAAACACGCCATGTCCATTCTAGAGCCGTTCCCCTGGTCACCCGACTTCCTGACCATTACACACGTTGTATCGTGAGCTGTTGAATCGTATTATCTATTGATATCAGGTCACGACTATTTTGAGTATCATTTTTGGTAACTAATAACAATGAGAATCTAAGGTTGTGCTAATGACGATAATTAATACAAAAGATTCAATCCAATCTATAGAAGTGTCAACGTAACAAAATTTTCACATTAATAACAGCTAACCTAACCATCAACTGAAACTTAAGCAAAATGATAGTGCAGCAATTTAGTCAACAAACATAAGGAACGACAGTGAATTAAGCCAGCGAATAAGCAGTCCCAACAATTAAACGAAAACTCTTACACGACTTAGGTGGACACCCTCACTATAGGTAAGAAGTGAACTTAACGTAGGACACTTAGGGGCTACAAAAGACGTAACCTTATTACCTACTTGTTTTCAAAGCGCATGATATGACTGTCTCTAGACGCATAGATGTACATTACAATAATTTCGTTACCCTAAGCACAGTAACATATTGCAAAAATTTTAATACAGCAGTTACGTGTTGGTTAATTAGCATAGGCAGATACCATTTGCGAAAGTAGAGTGGGCGCTATACATAAGTAAGTCTCCACAGTTGATTGATAAGAGGCTAACATTAGCCATCAAGCTGAACTAAGAAAAAATAGTGCATAGCCCCAATAGAAGCAACATAACACATCTGTAAGGCAGAGAATAGCAGTGCAACATTATAACGCAAAGTTCCACAACTTTAATCACCCAGTAAATACGCAACTAACATGGTATGCAAAACGTAACTTATACCTACTTTTTGCAATGCAGGATCCATAGACTCTAACATTATTGGTGTTGAGATCTTACATTAACATAGTAATGATTGTAAGCAAAAAAATTTAGCATAACCTTACCTAAACGCGCGTCATAATACCTAATCGGGGTACGGGCAAACAAGTATAAGTGTGGTAGAAGTGGTATACGATACTTATACCTGTTATTGGATATGCGTGGAAAAGTGGGAATTCAGTCCAGTGACAAGGCCATATTGTTTTTTCTTAATGTGCTATCGATGAAAAGGTGTGCCCGTTGTCCACCGG
>JABUQX010052456.1:5000-12500 GCA_015478945.1 Trachelipus rathkii
ATTAAGAAAATATATGCTACAAGCGACAAACTAACCTCATCTTATAACAGAAAATAAACCGGTCCAACATTAACAAAGTTTCACACCTACAACAGTAAAGTAACTAACATAGCAACCAAAAACGTAATTTATTCACACTTTGTCAAGCATATAGCCATCATCATCAATGTAGTCAATAAATCGAACATAAGAGGGAACTAAAACAAGTTTCATTTTTTTAACATATAATTTTCATTGAAAGAGTGTTATATAAAGACATAAAAACATATAAATACAAAATAAATATCAAAGTTTATTTTAAAATAGAGGTTAATCCATCTTGATTCAGCGAACATAGGTATTCAAAGTGGGTACGTTTCTATATTTCTCTCTAAAGATTCAACACCTTTGAAAGAATGTAGTATAAAATGCGCTTCAGCAACACTAATCCATTTTCGGTATAATTTTGATTCAGCAAAGCACTCATTCTCGTCATAACAGAGAGAAGTAAACTCATATCCAAGCTGAAATAGTTTATTAAACGACTTCCCAATGTATACTCGCATTAATACGGGAAACCACATGTTTTCGGTGTAAATATCATAGATTACACCCTGTGCTATATGTATTTATGTTCCTCAAGTATGTTAACATCGTTAAGGTGCGAAGTTAATTCGTTTTTTATTTAAAGATGCTGTAATATTTTCAGTTGTTCGAATTGTGAAACCTATACATGTGCGATAGAAGGTCACACAATCGACGGGTTCCAATATTGGCGTACCTCAAGGGTTTTAATATTGTCACACGACGAGAACACCACGTCTATTCTATTAGAACCACTTATGTTGTCTTCCCAGTTAGATATTTCACTAAACGCTGATCTCTCGGATAACAAACACTTATCCTCTACCCATGCAGCAGCGATTTCGATAATCTTGATGAACCCATCAGCACAAACGAATAAAGGTCTATTATTTGACCCTTTGGCAGAAATACAAGCAACGTAACGACTACCATTTGGTTTACGCTTAAATATATAAAAATTGACACATCATTGGGAAAACGAAGCTCTCTCGTGAAGAATATCAGCCAACAGATGTAGAGATGCGAAGGAGATGTTCATCGTGGCCAGTCAGGTTGAAAAAATGGACTACTGAGGAAATCGTATTGCGTAAACAACCCTTATAGGTAATGAGATTCTTTCTTTCAGCCAATCGAAGAAAGTAAACAAGAATACAATGCACGAACGAACCATATCAGTTCAAAAGGTATAATATTCTCGTTAGAAGAAAAAAACAAACAACAATAACAAAAACAGTTCACTAGGAATAATGTAATACAAAGGAGATCTATATCAGTCAAAATTGACATGAACTGAACTTACCAAAACAAAAACAAACAAAAACAATAATCATAATAATAATAATAATAATTCAATGTCATCACATACATATAGTTTTTACATAGGCTTAAGATCTAAAAACGCTAAATCTTTACATTGAAAACCAATCATTTTCGTCGTTATATCTAATATATTTTTTCACTTCATCGATACCATCATTGAGTACATATGTTAAAAGTTCACGTTCAGACACTAAAATATGTTTACTCGATAGATCCTTGTGGTAAGCACTTTCGGTCCATTGTTTTCTAAATAGATAGATGAGTTTCTGTACTTCTATAGAATTTAAGAAGCGTTCAATGATAGTCTCAGAATCATCAACTAGCGTTTTCTTGAATGAGCAATATTCCTGATACAACATGTAATGCGCAACAGTTACATAATCAGACAGCATTTTCCGATTTCTTAGTTTGCGTTATTACCATCCTACAAACCTCCGACAGATATTTTATAGGTTTTAATCCAGAAATATAGATTCTACGAGCCGTAGGTTTAAATACGCCTGTGTCATTACACATCTTCCATACTCGAACCTCCAGTCGATGTTGTGAAATTATACCCTTAGAAAAAGAGATAGTAAGATGACTAACTTTATGACATCCTCTTCTAGCAATAATCGTTTCCGGTGATTCTACTAAAACGTTGGTAGAGTCAGAGTACTCCTTAACCCATTCTGCAGCATGACGACATATACAGAGTAGTTCATCTGTACTCATAAAAATACGTTTGTTACTGCGGTATACAGATTGATTAACACATGTGAAAAAATCAGAACCATCGGGGTTTCTTTTATATAAGATTGAAACCCCACACCCTGGGATCTTGATTACCCTTTGTATAATCTTTTGTATAGGGGTATATCTGTTAAGACGCTGCATATTGTTCACTTAATGAAAATAGAACACTTTTTAAACGGAACACAACATCCTAATGCTTTCAAGTCCACAACGATTATGACGTTAAAACAAGCATCATGAGAAAAGATATTATAAAATTAAGGATACAAACACAAGCCTAACAGGAAGGCTAAACCTGTTTTACATTCACTTTTAGGCCTTACGCTCCGTTCGTTTTATGTCTGTATTTCATGTTTCATTCAACGCTATCACATTGGGCAAACTAATAAACGCCAATTGGACCTAAGAACATAGCATATCTAACTTACGAATAAACAGTTTTCATTAACAAAGTTCGTTACTCATCTACGGTAAATAACTAACACCATTCTTAAAACTCAACCTACCCCGATCCCTTTTCGAAACATTACGCAATACCTTCAAATCCCGAGGCTCACCCTGCATACTTATCATTAGGGATGCCTTTATCTTTATACAAAAGCTCTCCCAAAGGCGCTCACACATCAACATAATCTCATTCTTTATGATACATAACCGAACAATTTTATCCTGACATAGCATAAAAATAAGTTCTTTGAATAAAATACCACAGTAAAGCATAATAGTTTACTGATTTTAAAACAGTAAATCAGTAAATCAGTAAATCAAACCACCCATCCCTGCAGTCCCCTGCAGGTAAAGCCGTATACAAGAATCCCTTTGAACTATTGATTCCAAGTCATATTTCGCAGTATCATTTGGACAAACATGAACATACAAAAGTTCTTTATATACTAACCTATGAATATATGCTTAACCAACAAAGTTTTAGCATCAGTAAAGCTAACAAATCATAATCGCGACTAGGAATATAGTGTACAAATGCAAACCTAACATACCTCAAGTATGAATAATCTGCTAACGTAGAGGGGTAGGAGGAGGCAGGGTCAGAGCTAACATCCTGAAAATTCCTACTGATCAAGGTAAAGTAGCTAACAGGGTAACCTGAACCGATATGTTCCCACTTTTCGAGCACATATTAGCAACAGGTAAAGCCATATTATCTAACAAAATCCTTAAAAGTGATCATCTATCAAGAGACCACCATCTTGAACTGAATTGCACTTCTTCATCAAGAGTGTCCCTCATTTGAGCTATAACATCATTTTGACCTGTGAAAAACTAGACATTAGCAAAAAGTCTTACGAAAATAACAGTTTCATGTACCATAGAGTACTAAAGCATACACAGTTTACCCTTCCAAGAGAAATCCAAGGAGGATGCGGCCCCTTGAAAGGTATGAAGTCCCGCTAGGGGATCACCCCGAAAGGAGTGTAAGCGGGCTTTGGGCCTCAACCCGAAGGGCTGAGGCCTTACCCCTCCTCGGAGGGGTAAAGCCCACTTACACCTTCGGGGTGATCCACTCGCAGGATTCACCCCTTTCAGGGGCCGCATCCTCCTGGATTTCTCTGGAAGTATGTGTTGCTTTAGATAGCTCTGGTTAATGAAACTGTTTATTCGTAAGTTTTTTGCTAATGTCTACGTTTATTCACAGGTCAAATGATGTTATACTCGAAATGAGTGACACTTTGATGAAGAGAGTGTCAATTCATAGTTCAGATGGTGGTATCTTTGATAGATTGATCACTTTGTTAAGGATTTTGTTACATAATACGGCTTTACCTGTTTCCTAATATGCTCGAAAAGTGGGAACATATCGAGTATCGTGAATGACCTGTTAGCTACTTTACCTGATCAGTAGGAATTTTTTCAATGTTAGCAGATTATTCATACGTGAGTTATGTTAGGTTTGCATTTGTACACTATATTCCTAGTCGCGATTATGATTTGTTAGCTTTACTGATGCTAAAACTTTGTTTGTTAAGCATATATTCGTAGTTCAGTATTTAAAGAACTTATTTTATGTTATGTTTGTCCAAAATGATACGCGACAAATATTGAACTTGAATCAATCAGTTCAATAGATCATAGGCTGATGGGTGGGTAGGGACTGCAGGGATGGGGTTTGATTTACTGATTTCTGATTTACCTGTTTTAAAAATCAGTAAACTATTACGCTTTACTGTGATATTTTATTCAAAGAACTTATTTTTATGCTATGTCAGGATAAAATTGTTCGGTTATGTATCATAAAGAATGAGATTATGTTGATGTGTGAGCGCCTTTGGGAGAGCTTTTGTATAAAGATAAAGGCATCCCTAATGATAAGTATGCAGGGTGAGCCTCGGGATTTGAAGGTATTGCGTAATGTTTCGAAAAGGGATCGGGGTAGGTTGAGTTTTAAGAATGGTGTTAGTTATTTACCGTAGATGAGTAACGAACTTTGTTAATGAAAACTGTTTATTCGTAAGTTAGATATGCTATGTTCTTAGGTCCAATTGGCGTTTATTAGTTTGCCCAATGTGATAGCGTTGAATGAAACATGAAATACAGACATAAAACGAACGGAGCGTAAGGCCTAAAAGTGAATGTAAAACAGGTTTAGCCTTCCTGTTAGGCTTGTGTTTGTATCCTTAATTTTATAATATCTTTTCTCATGATGCTTGTTTTAACGTCATAATCGTTGTGGACTTGAAAGCATTAGGAGGTTGTGTTCCGTTTAAAAAGTGTTCTATTTTCATTAAGTGAACAATATGCAGCGTCTTAACAGATATACCCCTATACAAAAGATTATACAAAGGGTAATCAAGATCCCAGGGTGTGGGGTTTCAATCTTATATAAAAGAAACCCCGATGGTTCTGATTTTTTCACATGTGTTAATCAATCTGTATACCGCAGTAACAAACGTATTTTTATGAGTACAGATGAACTACTCTGTATATGTCGTCATGCTGCAGAATGGGTTAAGGAGTACTCTGACTCTACCAACGTTTTAGTAGAATCACCGGAAACGATTATTGCTAGAAGAGGATGTCATAAAGTTAGTCATCTTACTATCTCTTTTTCTAAGGGTATAATTTCACAACATCGATTGGAGGTTCGAGTGTGGAAGATGTGTAATGACACAGGCGTATTTAAACCTACGGCTCGTAGAATCTATATTTCTGGATTAAAACCTATAAAATATCTGTCGGAGGTTTGTAGGATGGTAATAACGCAAACTAAGAAATCGGAAATGCTGTCTGATTATGTAACTGTTGCGCATTACATGTTGTATCAGGAATATTGCTCATTCAAGAAAACGCTAGTTGATGATTCTGAGACTATCATTGAACGCTTCTTAAATTCTATAGAAGTACAGAAACTCATCTATCTATTTAGAAAACAATGGACCGAAAGTGCTTACCACAAGGATCTATCGAGTAAACATATTTTAGTGTCTGAACGTGAACTTTTAACATATGTACTCAATGATGGTATCGATGAAGTGAAAAAATATATTAGATATAACGACGAAAATGATTGGTTTTCAATGTAAAGATTTAGCGTTTTTAGATCTTAAGCCTATGTAAAAACTATATGTATGTGATGAACATTGATTATTATATTATTATTATTATTGTTTTTGTTTTGTTTTTTGTTTTGGATAAGCTCATTTCATGTCAATTTGACTGTATAGATCTCCTTTGTATACATATATTACCATAGTGAACCTGTTTATTGTTATTGTGTTTTTGTTAACGAAATACTAACTTTTGAACTGATATGGGTTCGTTCGTGCATTGTATTCTTGTTTACTTTTCTGATTGGGTGAAAGAAAGAATCTCATTACCTATAAGGGTTGTTTACGCATACGATTTCCTTCAGTAGTCCATTTTTTCACTGTACTGGCACGATGACATCTCCTCGCATCTCTACATCTGTTGCTGATATCTTCACGAGGAGCTTCGGTTATTCCAATGATGTGTCATTTATATTTAAGCGTAAACCAAATGGTAAGTCGTTACGTTTGCTTGTAATTTTGCAAAGGGTCAATAATAGACCTTTAATTCGTTTGTGCGATGGGTTCAGTCAAGATTTTTCGAAATCGCTGCTGCATGGGTAGAGGATAGAGTGTTTGTTATCCGAGAGTCAGGCGTTTAGTGAATATATCTAACTGGGAAGCAACATAAGGTGGTTCTAATAGATAGACGTGTGTGTTCTCAGTCGTTGTGACAATATTAAAACCCTGAGGTACGCCAATATTTGAAACCCGTCGATTGGTAAACGGCTTCTTCTATCGCACATTATAGGTTTCCAATTCGAACACTGAAAAATATTACAGACCTTGCTTAAAAGTTAAAAAACGAATTAACATCGCACCTTAACGATGTTAACGATTAATCCTTGAGGACAAATACATCATACGCACATGGTGTAAATTATTGAATTTTACACGCGAACATGTGGTTTCCCGTATAATCAGTTAATACAGGAAATGCTTTAATAACTATCAGCTTGGATGATTTTACTTCTCTCTTGTATGAGAGAATGAGTGCTGTTGAATCAAAATATACCGAAAAATGGTTTAGTGTTGCTGAAGGCATTTATACTTAACAATTCTTCAAAGGGTGTTGAAATCTTTAGAGAGATATAATAGAACGTACCAACTTGAATCCTATGTTCGCTGATCAAATGAATTAATATATTTAAAATAAACTTTATTTTATGTATTTATATGTTTTATGTATTTATATAACACTCTTTTCAATGAAAATTATATGTAATAAAAATGTCAATACTTGTTTTAGTTCCCTCTTATGTTCGATTTATTGACTACATTGATGATGACTGGCCTGTTTTATTCTTGACAGTGTGAATAAGTTATCGTTTTGTTGCTATTTAGTTAAATTTACTGTTGTTAGGCTGTGAAACTTTGTTAATGTTGACCGTTTATTTCTGTTTAAGATGATGTTAAGTTTTGTCGTTGTACATTATTTTCTAATTCAGATGATGATAGTAAGCTTATTTAGTGTGAAAACTTTGATTACGTCAAGCATATATTTGTTTGATCTTTGTAATAACAGAACTTGATTTTATGTTATGGTTTATCCAAAATGATACTCAACAATGTGAACCTTGGCATCAATAATCAATAGATCACAGATGGCCAGGAAGGTGGATGGATGGTGGTTTGGATAGTGGTTTGATTTAGTGATTTACGCTTTAGGGGTATGTAAAAACGTTACAAATTTAGTAAAAAATTGACCCTTAATCAATAGATCAATAAGATCAATAGATCAAGGAAGGTGGATGGATGGTGGCTGGATAGTGGCTTGATTTTAGGGATTTACTGCTTTAGGGTATGTAAAACGTTACAATTTAGTAAAAATTTGACCTTA
>JABUQX010052456.1:25000-27500 GCA_015478945.1 Trachelipus rathkii
ATATATATATATTATATATATGTATATATATAATATATATAATATAATATATATATACTAAATTATTATATATATATATTATATATATATATATATATATATATATATATATATATATATATATATATATATATTGAGTTGGCTCATAATTATTTTAAATGTCAAAAATAACAGAAAAGTGGTCTTAGTTAAGGAATAGAATTCGAGATAGGACAATCATTATTGTCATTAATTCTGCCGTAAAAATTGATGAAATGGGGGTGGGAGCGTATGGGAGACGTTGCGGTCAGGAATGACACCAGACGTACCCACACTGTTCCCTGTTTTAGCCACTTCTGTAAACATTGGAGTAAATCCACCATGAACTGCGGAATGAGTCAGGAATGATGCGTTTAACAAGGCAGCGGGGTAGCTAGATTTGGAGAGAAAGAGGGGTCAGGTCCAGGGAAATGGTGGGAGCAGGGAATAGCCAAAGTATATACCCTTCATCATAAGAGAATGGCAGCATCTTTTGCAAAGGGGTGTTGAGGAAGTTATTAATGTTATATACAGTGTTTGCAAAGAATCAATAAGAAGGATCCTGAGATATCTCGCGCAGAATCAGTGTTATAGCAGATGGTAATCGGGTTTGAAAGCGAAGATAACTTGTGCATATGATGCATTAACTTTGAAGAGAGAGTGGCTACACATCGGATTCAACTTCAATTCTCATCCTGAGGGATGATCGAAGGCTCCAGCTGAGATACGGATCGCCTCGATTTGGATGGAATCTAACAGGTGTAGTAGAGTTGAGGGACCTGACCATGTACTACGGAGTCATAGTCCAGCTTCAATCGGATTAGGGCGATGTGGAGACTTAAAGGGGACTTACGATCATCACTACAGGATTTTGAGACGAGATGACGTAATAGATCAAGCACGCGATGACGTCATTTTCAGGAGTTTAATGCGCGTTGCATATGCTAAGTGGTCATTTATAATGAGGCATTTGACTTGCGAATTTACAGTGATGGATTAACCATATAAGGTTAGGTTCGCGGGTTGAAGGAAGGTTGTAGGTTCTTCGACTTCCTCTTTTCTTAAATAGTATTGCTGAAGTTTTGGTGGGTGAGCAATGGAAGCCATGAGAGCTACCCCATTAAGAAATATTCTCAGTAAATAGCTGAAGTTATCATTCAAGAAATGGCAGCCTGGCACCGGCAATATATAGCGCAAGGTTATAAAAGAGAAAAATTGACCGTCGCTGGGATAGAAGAAACGATGTCATTGATTCCAAGAGCACATAAAAATACACTTAGAATACTGCCCTGCGGAACACCTTCATCCAAAGTAAAGTAGCGTAATAGAACAAAAGAGAAAAGAACCTTGATAGATCTGTCTGACAGAAGATATTTAATAAAGAGAGGGAGCTGTCCTCGGAAACCGAGAGAGTGGAGTTTAATGTGAAACCCCAGTTCCTCTCCAAGTTGCGTCACAAGCTTTTTTTCAAGGTCAAAAGACCCAAGAACCATGCGCCACCAACAGTTTGAGAAGGCTTCCCAGCCGGAAATGGCATGATTCAGTTTTAACCCAAGGGATCTGTGGTCGAAATGATTTTTTGCCGGGGAACTAAACTGGAAAAAAAAGTGGGGTTTTTTTTTTTTGAAAAAAGCCTGGCGAAGCCTCTCGGCTGAACAGGGAGAAGGCCGTCCCGAAACCTTTTCCATTATTTTACCAGTATGGAGGTCAGGGTCTTTGGCTGTTTGTCGGCGTAATTTCGGATCTTTTCCAGGTTTTGGGTATAAGGATTTCAAAAAGCTTGTATTCCCATTGATGGGAAAGAACGATTTGAATCCGCAATTCTGTTATAAATACGATCCAAGCAAGAAGAGCTGATGAAGGAAGGTGAACTAGGACGGGACCATTATATATAAAATTACTGTAGGGACCAAGGTCACCGTCATTGGCTTCTTCGCCAGTGCAGTTTGATGCTCTACAAGTGTACAAAGACGGTTTTAGGTATAATCTTCCACTTTCACTGTTAAAAAGTCTGGCAGTGAAGTGTTAATTCTCAAGTTTTGAAAGGCTCTAGTATAGCTGAAAAAAGAGTTCGAGTGACCAGCAAAATTATAACCTAATGCATCTGTAAAAGCTGCTTTAGCAAAGATCTTATCGGTTATATCAGGCCCATAACGGTGGACTGTGGGTGAAGAGATGTTGGAGTGGTGTGGTTTTTTGTGCAAGTTTCCACATTAAAGAAAGGGGAGTTGTAGAGTTGACAGTCAAGGTACAAGTTCGAAGTATTGTTTATGTGTTTGGCGATTAATTCGACGAAATCTCAGAGCAGCTGCTTTAAAAATAATCATATTTAGGGTGATGCGGTTCGTTTTGTATTGCATATAGAGTTTATTCTTCTCCCGGTTAGCTTGTCCACTCTCTTTGGACCACCAAGGGGTTGTCGAACGCCGAAGAAATATATGGAGAATAATGTATCAGCTGGCATTCCCGGAGGGTAATCAGC
>JABUQX010052456.1:35000-40000 GCA_015478945.1 Trachelipus rathkii
TGGAATCAAAAGTGTGTATAACGATAGTGAAGCGTGCGTAAGAATAAATGCAGTTGAAAGTGATTGGTTTTATATTAATAGGGTAATTAGGCATGGATGTATTATGTCTCCTTGGTTATTTAATCTGTTTTTGAGAGAATCAGAGGTAGGGGTGGTAGGGGAAGGTGTTAAAATGATGAAGAATGGATGTGAGTGGAGGATCTCCTGCTTATTATATGCGGATGAATTGGTTTTGGGTGGCGAATCTGAGGAGAGTTTGAGAGGATTGGTAGAGGGGTTTGGCCAGGTGTGTAAAAGGAGGGGTTTGAAGGTAAATGTAGATAAGAGTACGGTTATTTTAGTGAGTGTGAAGAGTCTGCGGTATGAAGTCATGTTATATGGTGAACAACTGGAACAAGCATCTGAATTAAAATATTTAGGATATATGTTGGATGAAAAGGGAACGGATGATACAGAGTGTAGTAGGAAAATTGTGAATGGTAGGAAAGTGGCTAGTGCAATTAAATCTTTGGTGAATGAAAAGGGACTAAGTCTTGAGTGCGTTAGGGTTTTCAATGAGGGTATGTAGTTAATGTATAGTAGTGAAAATATGGTCTGGAATAAGAAGTATAGATCTAAGATACAATGTGTTCAGATGGACAATCTTAGGAGCGTGTTAGGTGTGAGAAGAATTGATAAAATGATGAATAAACCCATCAGGGAGCTGTATGTTGTGAAGAAAGGCGTAAATGAGAGAATAAATCGAGAGTATAGCACATTGAGATGGTTTGATCAGATGGTAAGGATGGATGATAATGGATGGATCATAATAATTAGTTGTTAAGCGGACGTATAGTGGTATGTTATTAATCGACCTGATGAGAAGCCAAAGAAAAAATGGATTGAGTCAATGAAGGAATACCTGAAGGAGAATAATGTGAATTTGGCAGGGGCGAGAAGAAAGCTGCATAATAAGAGTGAAATGGTATGGTTGTGAGCCTGGCCCAGGGGATAACTCCAAATTGATGAGATACCACAGTGAGGGCCCCTAGGATGGATTTTCTGACTTCGACGAGTTCTCACTTAAAGGTATGGTGTAGACTGTAAGGGTGCGGGCTTTCTTTTCAACTTGAGTCATGCTCTTCTAATACTTTTTTGTTTCCGGTATATGCTGCGTACCTCACTCTAATCTGAAGAAAGCAAGTAGGTAATAATATATATATATATATATATATTATATTTATTATATATATATATATATATATATATATATATATATATATATTATATATTATATATATAATATATATAGTATTATATATTTTATAATATATTATTACTTTTTTGTGCTATATAACTATTATATAATCTATAAATTTTATACAAATAAACAATTCTAACAGATTATTATTTATATTATATATATATTATATATAATTTATATATTATATATATATATATACTTATATATATATTAAGGGATGTGCCGAATAGTGAAAAGCCGAATACCGAATACCAAATATTCGGCTAAAAGTATTCGGCCGTATACGAATATTCGGCGAGATAATAACTTCGCTTTCGGGCCGAATAGTTATTTTTCAAGTTCGTTAGCAAGTGAGCCAAACTATTTAAAACAAGTACTGGTCACAAAAAAAAGGTGAAATTTTTCATAAATGCAAGTTTGTAGCAGATACATAGTATCGGAGGGGCTGAATTCCATATATTTTGGTCGGATTTGCCCTGTTACATCCGTTTCCTGCAATCATGATCCTATTTTTGGCATATTCCTGGAATGCAGAATTATGTGCGCACTAGTAGCCTTGTGTAGACGGTTACTTCCGCATATATCTATCATGGTACAAGTTTCTGGGCTGGTCGATATTCGGAAGGCACGTGGTAACTTTAAGTCGTCTACTGTAGTGGATGCATGACCTGGATGATTGTTATCATCTATCTGAATGACAGTCGGATGGTCCGTCATTGTTCAACCAGGGTGAACTGAACGATCTTGTATGAAGAGTTGTTTTTGCAGAAGTTGTCTGAGCTGTTGGCTCCGAGGTTGCATGAAAAATGATTGGAACATGGCACAAGAGTAACATTTATCGTAAACAGAGAAACAGAGCTGCGGAGGCTCTTCCAGTCAGATGTAACCTTGTGTATTGCAGTGAAGTGGCAGGCCTACTACTCGCTATGGGACTCCAGCATACAATGCAGGTGAGTGGCGACTGTTTATTGACACTTCCAAGAGCAGTTTAATGTGTGTGTGTTACACAACGGCAACAGGTTTGCTTCGGTTCCAGTAGGGTACTCCGTACGGATGAGAGAGGAGTATGCAAAAATCCGCGTTTGGGAAGAGGCTACAATAATCTGGTACTGATGTACAAATGGCTACATTTTTTGCTCAGTCAGCAAGCAGTTCACAATATTACCTGCTTCCTGTGCTATGGAACAGCCGGGCAGCAAAGATCACTGGACCAAAAGAGAATGGCCACGGAGGGGAAACATTGACGCCAGGTGACAGGACATGCGTACGGTGAACCACTTGTACAGTAGAGAAAACATCATCTTACCTCCACTACACATAAATCTTGGTTTGATGAAACAATTTGTGAAGGCCCTGCACTTGACTGTAGAAATGCTTCCGCGCTCGACCTTTGCTCCGCAGGAACCACAGAAAACGGACGAGTTGTGCGAGGAATGCTGCCTTTGCTACAACAATGACTATGTTAGAGGCAAGAGCGTGGATTTCTTTTTCAGATGTAGAAGATTTTTCTGGGGAACAAGGAAATTCGAGAACCACTAACATTGTACAGGAATTGCTAGACAGTTTTCATTCTCATGATGTCAAGCATGAGTTCAAAGTTGCACTATACTTAATTCTTCACCTAGAGAAAATTTCCGGATAACTAGGCGATGTTTAGTGAGAGCAGGTGAACGATTCATCCCAGATATTAAAGTCTCATGGAAGGAAGGAGTTACCAGGAACAAGTGGGATATAATATGATGGCCGATATTGTGGAGCTTGGAAATGAGGGATATTCATACGCTATGCACAGTAGATCGTCTACGAAGGAGCAAGTTACACCATCGTAGGTAATGTACATTAACTAAACCATTCCTTCTATATATATTCATTGTTTCCCATTTATCTTTAAGTTCCATAGTTGAACGATATTTTTATCCATCTCGTAAAAATGTAATTTCATTGCCGATTTGTTTCTCTCCCTTCATATTCCAATATATAATATATATATATTATATTATATATTAATAATATATATATATATATATATATATATATAATATATTATTATATATATATATATATAATTATATATTAATATATATTATATATATATAATTATATATATATTATATATAAATTATATATATATTAATATATCTATATTAATTTTATATAATATATATTATATATATATATTAATATATAATATTTATATTATATCCTCATAATTGTGATAGGCCTCTTGAAAGGGTAAAAATCATAAAAAATTTTACAATCTGTGTTACACACACAAATATCTCATAAATGCGATGTGATTTGCAAAACCGATTACATTTTTGGATCAGCACATCAAATATCAATTGGCAAAACCCGTCCAAGATTCATGTTTACAGTGTTATAATACAAGTAATAAATACAAAAGTAAATAATATTTCTTACCTATAGCAACCATTCACATATTAAAATAATTAAATGAAAATTGAAAGGTTTCGTAGTTAAAGATATTAAACTATACTATTTGAATAAGCTCTAAGGTTAAAATGACAGAACATTAGAAGTTCTCCATTTTCAGGGATAACCTATTTCTTGTTGCTTCATTTTCCTCCTGTTCTACATATTCTTTCACTTTCGACTGATGACGGTGGAGCTGAAAGGTATTTTATTGCAAGTTTTTTCAAATTCATAAAACAATTTCCAGTGTTTTTCCACCAATTGAAGGATTATCATTGTCTTCACTGGTCAAAGAAGGCAAACTTATATATTTGTTTTATTTTTGATGTTTCGTATGTGCCTTTTTACTTATGTACATAATCCATCGTCCAGAAGAATGGGACTTTTCTTGTTTTCACTCTCTTTCTTTTTTGTATGAACGATTTTTGGATGCCAAAATTTCTTTAAATCAATCCATTAAGAAGTGAAAATGGAACCTTCAGCTTTCACTTTCCCCAGCTAGTAATCACGTCAGCAGATAGAGTCAGGAGCTAATTTTCATTGATTTCTTTCCCTGCCTCACGACCATATTTCTTACTGATTATCTGATTCATGTTGAAAATTAGCTTGAATCGCCGATCTAAGAAAGTAGCTACACACAATAGATTTATCACATAGAAACTTAGAAGTCTTTTTTCTACTGATTTCTTAAGCTCTTGAACGAGTGTAATTATTCCACTGAAGCTTTTGCTTTAATTGCTTATTATAAAAATAGATTTATTTGCTAAATGGAAGGATCATTGGGGACTGTTATTCACGTTTAACTGTTGTTTTAGTGATGTTGGTCAAATGGCTCAAAGTAATGGAATAATTTTGCACTTGAAATCAGTTAACATTTGATTGCATTCAAGATCAGCGTATATAGATGGGGAACTTTTTGTTCAAACAGTCTTTTAAGCATATCAAAAGTTCTGTTCCAGCATGTAGAAAAGTCTTGAATTAATTTATGCTGTTTGACATTCCAGCTGCATCTGGTAAAGTTTTAAGCTTTGCAGCTGCCGTTGCTGAATGGTGAAAATTAGAGGATATGCTTCTGCAAGTAAATAAAATATCTTTAAACAGACTTTTGACATAATATTGAATCGTGAATGCATAGTTGCAACATGTGAATAAAACATGAAATTATAGCAAGCCACTCTCCCTTATACCAGCTACCATGTTTGGTCCATTATCCCGTATCACAAAATGAATTCTATTTTTTAGAATATTGAAAAATGTCAAGGCCCTTATAGGAATCTGATAAATGACAAGATTTTCGACTATTGGCTACAAATTTGGCTATATT
>JABUQX010052456.1:57500-73622 GCA_015478945.1 Trachelipus rathkii
AAGAAAATGATGTAGTAGGTTATATATAGCTATAGTAATATATATATTTTATATATATCCTGTATAGTGATAGTATATAGGTATATATAAAAATTATATGGAGTGAGTATTATATATATCTATAGTATGTATATATTAGTAAGTAAATGTATATTACTAATAATATATAGAAGTATATAAAGTAGACTATATATATTATATAATGTAATGGGATATGAATAGTCTATCGAACCTAAAGTGGTTAAACAGCTTATAAGTAGCTTATATATATTTTGTGAGGTATAGTATGAATATTAGCGTATATTATTGACTCTTATTATAGTTAAGATATTAGGTATGATCGATAATAGTATATACTATATTTATTAGGTAATATTAAATGATATTAAGTTAGTACGGGTAGGTATAGTATATAGTAATTATATAAGTAAGTTATAGTAGTATGTATATATAAGTTGAAATGTTATATATTATATAATAATAGATATAAAATTGTAAGAATATATGTATATATAATATATATATAATATTATCTGAAGTACTATATACGTATAATGAGAGGTATTATATGTATAAATAGTATATTAACTGAAGTATTAATATATAGATATAATCGTAAAGTATATGTATAGGTAGTGATTTATGATTATATATATTAATTCATATAGCGACGTGCATATATATATATAGATATAGTGTATATATATTTTATAATATAGTATTATATTATAATATAATAATATAAGGTATTTATAAATATATGATATAGTATATATATATATAAGTATTATATTAGTATATATATATTAGGTAGGGTAGTAAGTAGACATAGTGAATATAATATTATATAATAGTATATATAATATAATTATCGGTTGGATAAATGATTATATAAGTAATTATACGATAATATATATTAATATATAGGTTGTATTTACGCTATTATGTATATACATTATAGTAAGGTTATAATTATATAATATTTTAGTATATATAATATAGTGTAATAAATGGTTATATTTATTATATATATATATGATAGGTACGGATATATATTTATATATCATATCTGATGAAGATATTATATATGTATAATAGGTATATATATATAGAAGTAATATATATATATGTATATTATATGATATATATATGAGCTATATATACTTAGAATTATATAATGCTGAATAGGGGTTGACACCGTGGAATATAATGTAAAAATAATTTGTAAATTATAATGTATTAGCGAAAAACAAGAGTTAAGCAATTATCTCATACTGAGCCCTTGCAGCCAAAGAAAATAAGAAATAAGAGAACGCAATGAAGGAGGCGAATGTATCCTTAGAGATAAGGTTAGTGCATAAGGGCGTAAGTCTTATTGTGAGTGAGTACATAATGCGTGAGAGCGCATCGGCTCAATAGTGTCTCCGGTGGTGTAGGCGATAGGATACATTATTAAGAGAGCCCATTACGTGTTGAAGGATACTTGGAGGAGCGTAATGCTTGCTCGAGTTGTAGTGTCTCGTGAAGATTTAGACTCCCTGAGGGATGAGTCACTGAGACAAATATGTAGTATTGAGTTGTGTACGGTAGAGTAAATTTTCAGGGTGAGTGGTTGAGGGTAAGAGATGAGCCGTGAAAAGTTATATTGATGGATGAGTAGGAGTCTATCGCTAAGCTCATATCCGAGTACTAGGTAAAACATAGAGTGCGAGTAGTATAGTAGAGATGTTAGAGGTGGAGGTAAGTTTGTGTGTGAGAGGGGTTAACTTAAGTGTAAAGGGTGAGAACGAGCGGTTATATAAGAGAAGTGCAGTAACTATAGTACACGTGTATCACAATCTATGCAGGATATTGTATAGCTGGAGACCCATCTTAATAACTCACGCACTATCGAGTAGAGAGGGGATAGGGTAAGGAGGTAGGGCGTGCGATTATAATAATACTGTCATCTCACTCACTTAGAGAGTTACGGAGAGGGGGACTGTGGAGCTAGTAATAAGGAGTAGAAAGTAGGCTACGGAGAGTGCAAGAACTAGATCGGAATCTAGAAGTGAGAGATTTTAAGTCCTATGAAGTAATATTAGTCACGTACCGAAGAACAGCTGTGAGTATAGAGAGTACAGACGCATGATGATACAGGGGAGTTATAGTAATTCAGGTGGATGACTGAATAGTTATAGCGTACAGAGTTATAACGTCGTATATCGAGCTCTTAGGAGGAGATACTTAGTATGCAATGAGGTACCGCTGTTAAAACTGAAATCTCACAAAGTATTCGGAGCGGGGATCACTACCTCGGGTGAGCATCGTTATAGCCGTACTCCTCAGGTATCTCAAGAAGGGCGATGGTCCCTAAGATAGTGATGTGAGCTGGTGTTATAAAGAGCTATAGACATGCTGTAATGGAAGTCGAAGTCCTAGTTTAGGTGTACTCTTAACGGCTTTGTGGCTGGTAGAAGTTAGCATGAAGTAAATCATTACTACAGAGATTCCCGGCAGTTCGGACCACGCTAGCAGTACGGCCCGTTGTCGAAGACCTTTCGGGTATAAATCACGCTGAGGCTAGATAGGATAGTACGGCATATATATTATATACGTAGATATAGTATATATAGTATAGCGTAGATAGAGTCATATATACATTTATATAGTATATATTAGGTATATATCGGTATATATAATATAGAACGCTAGCGGGTATTATATCACGTACGTAGTTAAATGTATAAGGAAGGTATAACGTTATGTGGTATACAAGGAGTATGAATAGTAAGGATAATTGTAATTGAGGGTTAAGAGGTGTGAGAGTGAGGGAAGTTAATACCCTGTATATATATGAGAGCTCTGTAGCGTTAGATGATAGGGTGAGTATATATAATCAGTGTTCGATAGAAATGCTAGGGCAACAGGTGTCTACTGGTGACAGGTAATACTTTTACTAATATCACTGAAAACATATGTGTATTATATTATTAGCATACAGTATATTTAGGCTTTGATACGTAGATATGGTTTCGGTATTTACCACATAGTAACAGGTAGGTATCAATGACGCTGAAATGAGAAGAGATAGAGAGGACTAGCATAATTAAGGTGATCAGAGGAGATAGGTTGTGGTATCTGAAAGTGAATAAATGATGAGGAGTACCGCGTAGAGGATTATGTACTTGATTGGGACGCGAAACATTTCTCTTAAATAACATCCGCAGGGGAAGAAAAGACGTCAGTGGCCGAGACAGGCACATTGACATGGATTATAGTTAAATTCATTAATTAAGTATTCTATAGAAATTTATGAAAGTTATGAATCTCTTGCAGTTGGTCTG
The DNA here is from genome assembly GCA_015478945.1 of Trachelipus rathkii. Lineage (NCBI taxonomy): Eukaryota > Metazoa > Arthropoda > Malacostraca > Isopoda > Trachelipodidae > Trachelipus > Trachelipus rathkii. The sequence goes on from JABUQX010052456.1 coordinate 60,827, forward strand.
GAGTACTATATAAATAATAGCTATTATTCATCTGTGTATTTATATTGAGACAAGGGATTAGTGATAAGTAGCTAGGACCTACTAGATGATGGATGAGCGGACTACTAAGGAAGTGTATACGTGAAGGTGGTGAGGATATCACGTCATTGGGCAATTATGTATCGCTATCTATGGAGATATTAAGGTTAAGGTATATATATATACGTATATATTTTATATAATACAAAATTAGTGAGTTGTGAGATCAGAGTCGGCGTATAGCTACCAACTATATGAGTGTGAGGTAACCCGTATAGCTAGTACCAGAGTGTCAGGTATTATGTTAGTGAGGTTGTCAGCCTGAGTAGTGAGTAAGAAATAGTAAGCTAGATAGGAAGTTGTGGTCTAATGGGCTTGTCGTAGTCACAGTTAGCAATTATAGTGATGGATCGTAGATATAGATAAGTATTATAGCTATTCTAAAGGATCACTATGGGTGATATCTATAGTATATAAGTTATATATTATGATTAGTATCCTACAAGATAGATAAATGTTCTTCGGAGGCAAGCGAAGGTCGACTATACTAAGATTAGGTAGGTGTATACTATATATATTAGTAGTGTTAGTGAAGTATTATAGTAATAGTATACTACTATCACTATACATTTTCGACGAGGCGTTATATAACGCGCGTGACATGAGGCGCATGCGGACCGCCCTAGAACGTTTTTTATTAAGGGAGCGTTATGGTCTAAGAACTTGATAAGTACGAATCGTTGTTACTGTTGGGACCTGTCTGAGCACCCGGCGACGTTATGATGATGCGCTGCGCGGTCGAGCCGGGGGAGGTTATGACCAACAATGTGACGCAACAGTGTGTTGGTAATCTTGGCATTGACGTAATAAGTTAGATGTAAGCGCACAATGGAGACAGTATGTAGGTTACGCTGAGTGCTCCATCAGATGCCTCTACAGTAATCTATCAGGTAGGGCGCTCGACAGTGGCATAGTTGGCGATAGATGTGAGGCTGAGTAGGGGCAGATGCTGACGGAGATAGAAGGCGCTAGGGCGATGGGCGTTTGGCGAATGATCAGTAGTATATTAATTATAATTATATATATATGTATCAAGTTGCGCTGTCACTCATGTGTACCTGGAGTTCATTGGTGTGAATAGATAGTAGGATTGAGGGTGACTTTATCAGTCAACTAGTACGATGATAGTAATATATAATTCAGGTTTATATTCTATAGTATGAACTATTATTAGGACAGTATGTATGATGACACTGGCTTTACGGTCAGGCTTAATCATGAAGGCAGATAGATACAATTGACAGAGCTTGACGACTATGGGTGTAGTCTATGTAGAGTATTCGTAGGCACTATAGTTGAGGGTAATCAGATCTAGAATATGATAAGAGTGGATAGTATAATATGATAAGTATGTATATCACTGTTCTCATATGTATGAAATCAAGTGGGTGAGAAACACGGTTGTGGTGACGGGTTAACTACCAAGAGAGGTTGGGTACGTCTCAGTAGTAGTAGTAGAGCGGAAAGTTATGAGTTAAGAGATAGGGGCGGTCCTATGTGCGCGTTTGGATAGGTATGAGATGTGCTCAGAGTAGTAGTAGGATACATAATATATTGATTATTAGTAGTATATTATATATAGATATATAATAGCTTTTGATTTATATATATTATGATATAATATATATATATAGTATATATATAGGATTTTAAAATGTATATAGTAGTATAGTAGTTATAGATATATATATGTAGTATATATATAAGTAATATATTATATATTTTATATATATATATAATTATATAGTATATATAGTATATATAGATATATGTAATATAGGTGTGTGGTGCTGTAAGTTTATTCGGATCTTCTTCTGTTCTCATTGGCCAAATGAGGATTTACTCAGCGCACACCCATTCGTAAAGAGTTTTTTTGCATCCTAATTAACTTCTGAAAAACTGGTCCAAAAAACTATATAGAAACAATGGAAACACATTATAAATTAAATGTTCTTAAAATAATGAGTTTACTAATATAAATAAGTAAGTAATTTTAATAAGTTAAATTTATTAGTAGTTAGTATAGTGTCCTACAAATATTATAGGAAATATTCTTAATATAGAGGAAAAATATTTAAATGAATGGAGTCAAAAAAATGATCAAAATACTTACATTTATATTATCATTTGAAATACTCAAAGTTTTATTGCAATTTTAAGAAATTTTTCTTTCTTCACATTATTAATGAATCAAATATTAACACAATTTCATAAAAGCAAAGCTCTTTATTTTTTTTTTTTTTAAACAATATACCTACTTAAAGTTACAATAGTCTTTAAATCTTTTTACAAGATGCAAAATCATTGGCCTCTCATATGTTTCTCGATACTATTATCATTAGTTACTATATTATTTAAATTATTAATATAAATATTATTATTTTAAAAAATAATTTATTGTTGCTTTTGCTAAATAATGCAAACTCTTTTCTGAGATAAATTTTTTGGCAATCTCATTAAAATTCCTTCCTTTGAATGGTTTAATGTTATTTTTATAATCTAATGAAAATGATCTAGAAAAAAACATATAACAATTTTCCAACATTATATTAATATATATTAATATTATAATTATATAATTATTGCAAATAATCGTTCTATTTGTATATTTAATCCAGCCCTGTAAACTCTATCTATATTATATAATTTTCGCGCCTATATGAACTACTAAAGGAGCTATTTCATTAGTTTTTTACTTAAGCAAGTCTCGGGCCCAAACAAACGACTTTTTCTTGATCACCCTTTTTAGAAATGCGCTTTTCCCAAATGTCTTTTCTCTTAATGTCTCTCTAAATCCGCTAAAAGTTTCTCATCTCATTCCTCACCATTTTCGTCTTTGGCTTTCATTCTTTTTCTGTAAGTGACGTCAAAAAGTAGCTTTCTTGAAATAAATCGGATTTAAAATCCAGATTGATTCTAGTTTAGGAATAGATTTAGAATGGATTTTAGGAATAGAACTATTCTAGATTAGGAATCATGAATTCACAGACTATTTGACATCTGTTTAACAGTTCTAAAGAAAGAAAAGTGGTCGAGTCACTAATAAAAAAGGTATTAATGAAAAAGTTATTTAAACTAAAATATGTTTGAAAATGTTCAAAGCGGAGATGAATCGGAGAAATAGTGGGTATATCTGAGCGTCTGAGGAAAAGTGTTATGTTTGTTTGGAATTTTTTTTTTGGAGATCGGAACGTTTTTAAAAATATCAACACTCGAGTTCCTTCAATATACACATTCGTGAAATTAATTTGTTTACAATATAAGGAATCTTTTCACCCTAGAAAGTTAAAATTCATAAAGATTTTTAAATTCTAAGTATTATACAATACAATTTGTTCAAGAAGAATACATGCAGAAGAAGGGGGTATTGTCCCCCCTTATCGCGCAACTCGCTTTTCGATTAGTGGTGGAGAGTAAGGATGTATTATGGTGTACGATGCGCTTGAGGATTCAATGTTTTAGCGAAAGTTAATTGATAGAGTAAGTTTCCCACTGTTCTTCCTTGAGGAGTGATGCCTAGTATGAAGGGGTTGGGTTGGCATTAGAGTGGGGCGAGTTAGTGGTTCTTTTCATTCTGTTTGGGTATGTAATGAGTTTGTCCCCTTTTCTAACAATTTTTTTTTTATGGGATCTTGGCTGTACCAAGGGTGTCCATTGGGTTCAATTTGACTGTTGGAGGGAAGTTTTTAGGTGGTAAGCTGGGTTGACGACAGTCGCGATTACGCGCTAGTGACGTGGATTAGATGATGAGTTGTAGGTCGTGTTTAATGATTAGTGATAAATGTTGGCGGTTGTGGAATGGCGGTGATAGTTTTGTGGCATTGTAGTGAGGTATTTGGTGGCTTGGGGGTTGCTTGAATATTAATTCTATTCAGTAAGGCATTTTTCTACAAATGCTTTTTGCTATAAGGACCAGAAGGTCAGAAAAGTGAGATATGTCAATCGGCGATTAATGCATGAAAATGGAATTAAATATACTTGAGTATGTTCCTTCCAGACTCGGATATTATGGGTATTTAATTATAGTAAAAGCATTTGAGGAAAGATGCAAGGATTAGGTGGATGAGTATTTGAGTTAAGGGAGCTGGTTTGTCCTAGTCGTTTTTTTATTCTCGCTTTGTTAAATGTCTTCTTGTAGACGTACAAGTTCTGGGTATTTATTTGAATTGTGAGCTGTGAAACACGAAATGCCCTGAATGATATGATGTGGGTAAATGGGCAACATGAGAGTGAAAGTTAAAGTTACCAAAAACTTTATGTCATGATTTTGCTGTGCATATTAGAAAGAGGAGTTGTCAACTGAGAATGTCAGAGTATGAATAAGGGATGGGCGTTCGTATGAGTATTTTCTCGCTCTAAATGAATGGGTTTTTAAATGAATAATTAAGCAGAGGTAAAGAGGTATCAGACCGTGAGGAAATATAAGTTAAAAATTAGAAAAATTATTGTAATATGCCTGGTTAGCGGATATGGGGTCTTTCGGCCAGGATATTAGAAGCCTCTAATTTTTTTCGCAAAACGAATATATAAGTGGGAATGTGCTATGTGGTTATTGTGACAGGGTTTTTTGAATCTTTAAAGATGAAGTTTTAGGACAGGACGGAGAATAATTGAGTAAGTATAGTTTTAAGCAAAAGCGATGAGCAGCATGGGGACGATTTCTGAGACGAGTTGTTCGTCCTCCTGGTCAGTGCCATATTGGAATAGTGTGGTATACTTAAAGGTTGGTGATGACAAGGCGGCAAACGGGCTGTGTTTTTCCCCTTAGGTTACGGCGCCAATAATCCGTGAAACGTAATTTCGCAAATGAAGGTATATTTGTCCTTTGACCAGTAGATTTAATCGAAAGGTTTAATTTTGTGTGGTATATACATGTATGTCCGAACGGACGGTTTTTAGCAATGACTGATGTTGGGATAGTGGAACTTAACTTGTCAGATAAATTTCCTTTGAAAATAAATGGGAATTAATGTTAATTAATTCATGGATAGTGGTTTAATTTTAATATCCAGGAGTTTAGTCCAAACAATATGATATGGTTGGTCCGCTTAATTATGATAGGATTCAAAAATTGTGGGTAGTTGTGGGTGTCGATTTCCCTAGTTATAAGTAACAAAAAAGATGGGTGATATAAAGCTTAGAGTCATTTAGTTTTATAGATCCTTGTAGTTTCTATAGAATCTATTGTAATGAAGTGAATAAATATTGAATATTATCATTGTGTCAATTGTACTAGTTAACTGAATTTTTCACTAAGTAAACGTAATGAATTTTTGGATACTCCCCTAGCTAATTGAGTTAGTGTTGGTGCTAGTGATTTGTGTTAAATACGAATGTAAATTTTAAAATGTTTTATATTTGAAATTCCCTGAATAAAGACCTCCGGGTTTTCATTTAATTTGTCTTTAGTTTCATTCCTTCATATATTTTACATTAACTCGCAAAGTTCACCGTAATTATTTATCCTTTTTTTCTTAAAATTTTTATTTGTTTTTAATCAGTCGGGTGAACAAATAAAATTAAGTATATCTTTCCCTCCCAAATCTGAAAGTCAGCTCTTATCTGAATCTTGTTGTTGAGTGAACCCATGGTGGCAAGTCTTTTTAAATTTGCGTATGCTTATTTGTAAGTCGGATAGTTAGCTTGTAGTATCTTAAATATTTAATGAGTTTGAAAGTTCATGTTATGGTTGCTCGGCTGAGGTTTATGGAAATATTCAGCAAAATTTTATTCATGTAAGAACGCAGGTAAAAATTGTTTATCTCTTCTTAAAGTAGTTTACTCTCATTTTGATGCGTTCTTATATAATAGTGGTTTTTACCCATTTGCTGAGCCCAACGTCACGGGCATTCTAAGAGCGGTGAGCTGGGGTCGACGATAGAATGGTGTTGTGTTGGATAAAGCGTTGTGTATGCAAGGGCAAATGTGTAAGGAGAATAAATTCCTCAATTAGAGTCCAAGATTCCTTCGCATAAAATTACTTCAACAAATCCGAGTGGGATAAAATTGATTACCATTGGCAGTACTCTTGTTTTCTTCATTAAATGTTTAGGTGGAGAATGGAATAAGACTGGCTAAGTTAAAAGAAGTTAATGAACGCCATTGAAATCTGGGAGTCTTTGAGAACTGGGCGAGGGCGGTAGAAGCATTTTTCATGTACAGTCCATGAAAGGAAGTTTCTAGATGGATGAGTAAATCGTCTTACACATGCTTTCGTTAATATTTTAAGGTGTTCTCGTCGGTTTTGTTGAGAAGAAAATTAGGAATAATTAAAATATAAATATTAAAATTAAAATAGAAATAAAGTATAAATTAAAATTCAATATTATTAATTTAAATTTCTTTTTTGTATTTGTTTTGTTTAATAGTTTTAGGTGTTTAATAACAAATTACTTTATTTTTAATTAATAAATTGGAGGACTCTTAGATATGGTGGATTTTAATACTAGAATTCTAATTAGATATAAAAAGATAAGTTAAAATAAAGAATGTATACTTCAATTATAATGAAATCAGTTTTTGGATCTTTGCGATATAAAAGTAAACGACGTAAGTTAATGTTCTATCAAGTCATTTCCCCCTGATTATTATTAAATGAATAATTAAAATTATGAAGCTTTGTAGAAGTAAAACTTAACGAATGTAGAATTTTTGATATAATCATGAAATAAATTATAACATAATATTAAAAAGATTTATAACATATAGCCTAATTTAATATTAATCAAAACTAATAATAGCATAAGGCTAATTCTGGCTGAATTTTAAAATAAAATTTCCCTTATTTATTTAATAAAAACAGGTTTTCACTCTGTTGCACCCTTATTTGCTAATGACTAATGATGTCATTTTGTGTGTTTGTGTGATTTTGGTTTTTTTCCTTTTGAAAGAATAAAAAATAAAAGTATAGTAAGAGAGATTTAAAAATCGCTGATGAGGTGGGAAGTTATCAAGCTTAGAGGTTTTCGTATTTACAGAGTAATAAAAGATGATTAATAATAATAATGAGAATTTTATTGAAAATAAAATGTTTTTTTTCTCACTTTTTTTATGGTTTTTGTATTTGTTGGGGAGTATTTTTGAGTATTATCAATGAAGGGAAGGGGAGTAAACAAGGCGTGTGGACCCTGGGGGACGGCATTAATAAAGGCAGGTGGGAATTTTGAGGTTGCGAGGCCGATGGAGTGGGCTCGGTATGATGTCTATAGCAGTGTAACGATAGAGAATGGGTAAGACATGTAAATGGAACTTAATTAGTCTTGTGTAATAAGTGAGTGAGGTCTAGTTAGAAGATACAGATGGAAGTATGAGCATAGTAGATCAGGAAGGTTTGGTAAAAATGTGGTGTATTGCTTGTATAGGATATGTGATAAGAAAGTATAAAAGAACTTAAAATCAAGAAGTGAACAAACAACTAAAATAAAGATAAAATATAAATATTGTTTTTTAAACGGAAATGTTACATTGAACAAATACGAGATACAGAAGAGTTTTAACTTTATAGGAGGCCAAATAAGTAAGAAAGGTCCTATTTCCCTCTTCGTAGGTCATCTGTCTAATGGCAAAACACTGGGAGGGTCCTCTGTAATTGCCTGTGTTTATCAGGAACCTGCTCGTGTTGCCATCTTTCGTTTTCTGGTGGTGAGAGGCATTGTGGGAGGCGGTATTCATGGCTGCGTCTTTGTCTCTGTTTGCATTCTTGTAATCTTTGGTGTCTAACTATTCCCTGCGACCTGCCTGAGGATGCTGGTGGAGGTTTATATCGACGGATCTTCCTTATGCCGGCTATCCCCCCAGATAGCTGCATGTGTCTATCGAAGGATGGTATGATGAAATCCATAACTTCTCATGGAGGTGGTTTAGCGTAGTCGTGGCATGCACAAATCATGCTCTTCGCGGAAGTGTTTCAAGGGCGGGACAAGAAACTGTGCGCTCAACGATCATGTTGCCTCCTCTACAGCTCCATCGTGCAGAGCTGTGTATACACCATGCAGAAGCATGCTTCGCGGTGGGTTTTATCTTCTCCAGTGGTTACAGGATAATTCCAATGTAATTCCTCAGTACTGTCTGATATAAATGGTAAAGAGAAAGTGCGCACGTCGACACTGGTGGGCTCTGATTGTAGATAGAGGACGGTGTCTAATAATCCTCTAACTTTGAAGTTCTTGTTGTGTGGGTAGATATTTCGATCAATCTACTTCTCTTTGAGGAGTAATCTAGGAGAATTGCTTGTTGACACATTAGAAGTGGAATTTGTGTTTCTTCTAAGGATTGGTCGTGTTGCTTCTGTTGGACAGTTTGAATCGCTCGTGGTATATTGGCATTATAAAAACAATTTTGTTGAGGGATCGAAAGCATATGGTAGGTAGAGAGAGAATTGGTATAGAAGAAGGATGGCTAGGATGAAGAATGGTGTATGGAGGGGCGATATAACTGATCGGAAAGTGGGAAGTAGAGAGTTTAGGCTGGCGAGAGGGAAGGGGTAGCCAGTGAGAATATCAGCGCGAAACTGTGTTGCCAAGCACTGAAGACATCTGATAGGTAGGGATGGGTGGGGGGGATGGTGTGTGAATGAATTGAGCTCGGAGGATTTGGGCCGGGTTGAGAAGTCAATGGATATGGCCGTAGATGCGTTTGATGATCTGGTATCGAGATAGATTCTAGTCTAACCTGGAAGGATGCAATTCGGTGCTGTGAGGGAAGGGGCAGTAGTGGAGTCTAGGGACGGACATACTATGTCTTCATTTCGTCCTGGGGTTATTAGTGCTAGGTTGAGTGCGACGGTTAGGAATATACGTGGTACTGTGTAGGAAGATGTAACATGGACATCGCCGCCATGGAAAAAATGGGCCAGAAAGGTGTTTAGATGGGAGGTGGGTAGTGTTCATCTATTAGTGGAGAATTGCTGATGCATGATTGCCAAAAAGCAGATCGAGGGCTCAGTCATTTATCTGAAATGACAAAAGTGGTAGACTTCAACGTGGAGATGAGTTTAAGGAGGGATAACGAATTGTGAGATGATTTCCTTAGAATGCCTGTGTGTATTTTGGGAGTGGAAGAAAAAAGGCGGTTATTGTGGTCGGCAGGGGTAGTCTTAGCTTAATTATCGTCGGCGGAGAGCCGTGGCTGAGAGGTGCGGAACTCCGGAGTGGGAGGGATAACAGATACGAAGGCTGGGGACGTTCAGCATTGGCAGTCTAGTTTGTATGAAGAGAGTTAGATTGAGGGTGGATGGAGGAGGTGTTGCTACGGGAGAGGTTGTTGGAGATGAATAGAGTAGAGTGGTTACTGAATGGCGCTGGTGTGGCGTAATGAATCACGAGAGGAGATGCAGCAGGGCTGTGGAGTCGTTGAAGACATAGGGAATTGGTATAAATGTAAGAGATGTGTTTATTATGAATATGGACAGATGGTGTAGGAAGCGTGTGATGACGAATATAAGGCTGAACGGAGGAAGGTACGTTATGGTTGGAGATGGTGAGGAATGGTGTTATTTATTAGGGATTGATGCGATGTCGGGCTGTGTTTATTTGACTTTAGATAATAAGGGCACTCAAGAAGTCTTTTGTTCATTTTTAGATACATTTTGTATGCTGTGTTCTTACAGGCGTGGGGGTGATGAAAGGGATTGCGGCCCGCGATGCGAGAGTTTGGCAATTAGAGCAGAACTGAGGGGATGAACAGAGAAAGCTGGGAACAAGTGTGAGCATGGTGTATAATGGGCTACTGAGGTGCAGAGGCAGTTGCTGAGGGCAGGGCTGAGATGTGCTGAGGAGAGGCAGAACAGTGGATATGTGTGTGGGATTACGGATTCGAAATGGTATCTGATCGTGTTGTTTTGCATGTTCTGTGTGCTGTTCCATAGCTTTGATGTTTTCCTTTTCTAGGATTTTCTCTAGCGGTATAAGTCCGCCCCTGCCTTATTTGGCTTCACATTCTTTTTTTCACTACGACATTCTACCTCATTCTGAAATTATGAAATGTCTCTCCGTATTTTTTCCTCGAGTTTAGTTTGTAGATGGCAGAGACCTATATATGCCAGGCAAGTTCAGTAGGGAAAGTCTCTTTTTATATATTCCATGTCAGGACAACATGTGGGAGAATGATAAGAAGAGATGAGTCTTAGTGCGCACATCTGATAAGGTCGTGATCGTAGATAAGGAGGAATATGTTGTAAGTGGAACTAGGTGAGGCAGCTGAGATGTGAAAATTCAGAAAGGTTATAGGGTGTGGGGATAGGAAATTGTGTGCATGATGGTTTGTCATTTTTGAAGCCAAAAGATAAAGTATTTTGACCATCTCTGTGATTGTCCTTTCAACAAATGACAGAGGAAATCTTTTCATAGTATCCTGCATGTGCCCAAGTCCCTCTGCTGCCAAACTAAATGACTCGACAGCACAGCCATTTTTTGAGCTTGGTTTGTACAGGGAGAATATAACTTCTGTTAATCCTCGCAAGCTTGTCATCAGCTCTGTCTCTTTTGAGGACCAGCTGAATGTAAATTCGCTGGGATTGGTGCGAATGCTAAAACAATTTACTGGATCGATGGCCGGATCATATTACTTCTGGTCTTGTAAAGCTTGAGCCGAATGAATCTTGAATTGTTCTTGGATTTTCTAGCGCACGCGGACTGAGTTCCACATTTAATGTCGTGTATCAATAACGATTGCTCTGAAGTACACGAATCGCTCGTTTGGCACTGTAAACTGACAATCGTGCGGATTTTGCGCTATATACTACCAGCATGTACTTCTCTATAAAAACGGAAGGTAATAAGGGAACGTAGGCCGATCCTGCTGTTTAATCTTCGAGCCTTTGGGAGGCCCTAGGACTTTCTTATTACGCGTAGGCAATGAACACGAAGCCAGCTGAGCTCATGTACTTCTCTATCCCTTCCTTTACTAACTTATGATCTTATGATGAGGAATGACGTCATCTTTCATCTAACAATGTTTTTTTCAGTCCCTCTGCTTGTCCTCTCGCCTGCCCTTACTTCAAGTGAGAAATGGCCAAAAATATATTTGAAAAGTTTAAGAAATGCATGGCTATCTGGTACTATCGTAATTACCATAAGGTTCTTTTCTGGTTGCATAGTACAACTAAGGGAACTGTAGAAAATATAGTGGAATAAGTTTTTAGGGTTTTTCCTCGCCAGCTTAACTAATTTCTTATAATCTACTTAGGGCAATTTTCTTCTCTTTGTTTCCTATTTGAAAAAGTTTCTTTCGCTTTAATCAAAATCTGTTCTTGGAAGATTTAGGTTTTTTCTGCCATTTTCGAAGAAATAACGGTTTTCGGATTTTGCTGGGTGCGCTGCTACAATAATTCAGGCGGTAAATGTTATGTTTTTCCCGTGCTTATATTTATAGTTTGGCGAAAAACTATTTAACAAAGATAAATTTTTCAGCGGCGTAGCCGACCCGTTGTTTTGCTTAGTGTACGAAATTAATAAAGCGAAGAGGTTGATTAATGATTCAGTCAGTATGGTGGGATTGGATAACCCAAACAATCGAGTATTTTAAAGCTACTGTAGTGAGTAAGCACACAACAGTATAACATTTCTTTTTCACGCGTATATACTCAGTAGTTGAGATTCAACTGGCATGGCTCATCTTTAAGCACTGCTTGAGAACCCAAAGACACCGGTTTTTTTCTTTGCCGTCAATCTGAGCATTTGGTAAATGACAACACCTCGCTATTTTCGCGGTAGTCACACGGCGTCTGTGCTTATAAAAATGGCATTGGAATAATCTGGAAAGATTTTAACCTGGGTTTTGAAAAACAACAATTTTGCCCTCCTTTTAAGAGCCTCAAATTGCTTTTTTTGGTGTGTCTTCCTTCGCACTACAAACTGTAACATGTTCTTTCTTTTTAATTAGTATATAATGGTTTTCGCTAATTTAGTTTCTGCCAGAAGTCACTTAATTAAAAACGAGAATTACCGCAGAAAATCCGTAATAAGTATTGTGTTCTCCTACAGACTTAGCTGAGGAGCCGAACTCTTCATCCGATCTATGGCTTGCGGCTGGATGCTCGTGTGAATTCCGGCGTCTCTTTCCCTATTTTTAAATCCCTAAATATAGTACTTGAGGGCTCTGGTAGAATGACTTTGGTTAATTTACAAAACCTCTAATGTTATTTCTCCTCAGTGTCGAGATAAATGACCTTTCGTTTCGGAGTTTTCAAAATTTTCTGCCTTAATTTTGCAAATGGATTAAGACGATCAACTAATACACTTGTTGCAATAGGTCGGTCTAGATATATTTGGTTTTAACAGCGGACTTGCACGTCGGTTCTAGCATAGGTAACTAGCGTGCATTGCGGGGTGCCACTAAAAGTCTGGTTTGGGGCAGAAATTATCGCTTTTACTATTGTACGCGGAAAAGCCATTAATTTATTCTGTGTCGTTTCCCTCCTCAGACTTCGAGAATGATGAGTCATCGATCAGAGTCCACAATATAGTAAAATGTTACTTTACTCGCTTATGGGACGAGAAAAATTTCGTCTATTGAGCGGCCTGGGAGCATCACGTCCGATACGCTTGCAAGAGTTTTAAGTACGGTTAAATCTATTACAGACTCTTGTATGATTTAGAGTTTCTTTTGGCCACTATAACCAGGCAGATATAAACTGTGAACGTATGTGGCGAATAGCAAGGTATTATATATTCCCTTTTTCCATAGAGGCTGGTGTCGGATGCGTGCGGTGTGAGAAAGT